>SCDS01000137.1:15588-79459 GCA_004149465.1 Drosophila nigromelanica | reverse complement strand
AATTGGAAAACGGAAGGATTTTTCGATCTTTTGAAATAACCTTGATATGATATACGAACCGAATGACTCCAAGATCAGCTTTCTAGCTTTTGTAGTCTCTGAAATCGATGAGTTCATACAGACAGACAGACGGCCAGACAGACGGACAGACAGACGGACAGTCAGACGGACATGGCTAAATCGACTCGGCTAGTGATACTGATCAAGAACATATATATACTTTATGGGGTCGGAGATGCTTCCTTCTGCCTGTTACATACATTTGCACAAAACCATTATACCCATTTTTTACCCATTTTTAATGGGTTTCGGGGTATAAAAATTCAAACAATAAATTTGTTTTTTAATTCAAATACATAATTTATATCAACAAGATTTTAAAGTAGGTAATTGCAATCAATGCTTATATATATAGAAAATTCGTGAGAATGTTAAATAATATTTAATAATATTTAAGCAATATGTATTGTAAGTATATATAACATTCAAAATTTTAAAGCAAATACTACAAAAAAATTGTGTATACAGTAAAATGGTATAAAATGTATATAGGGAATAATATTTCGATCCTCCACTGTGCTTATTGAGCTTTGTGCTTTAAGCTTTGTGAGCTTTGAGCGTAAGTTGTTTTTTTTAGCGGCGACGCCCCGTCGAATGCCAAAGCGCGCCGGCAACAAGAAAATTGTTGGCTTTGTTTGTTTACATTGCCGGCGCGATCGAGTGCGCGCAACCCACTGGGCAGGCGGGGAGGTGCGTCGCCCCCCTCTGAGCGCCAGCCGGCAATTGCCTTAGCTCAGCTAAACAGTTAAAGTGCATTTTTTTAGAGGTGCTAAAGAAAAAAACGTTGCTTGAAATTGTTTTTGGTTTTGTGTAGCGGCTATTGGTTAATCAATTGATTAATTATGCAGTCGCTTTAGGCGCGTCTACAAGTGGCCGAAGGCGCCCCACTCGCCCGCCCACGCGCCCACAGCTCCACCTCCAGCTTCAGCACCAGCGCGAGCTATGTAGATGTAGCTGCGTATCTGTATCTGTATATGTATCCGTATCTGTGGCTGTACGCCGGCCGCGCACTTGAAATATAAATGTTTGTTATTGTATTTTGCTATTTTTTACGCCGTCGTATTTTTGTTGGGTTTTGCTTTTGTTTTTTTATTCTGTTATTTGCTTTATTCAGCTTGGTATATAGATACTTATATATGTGCCTACTCCTCCCCTCCCTCACGATCCATTGAACGTTTCGCTTGTTTTGTTCGCGTCGACAGCTGAACTTAATATGGAAAAAAATGTTTTAATTTCAGTTTTAGTTTGGCGCTGGCGCGTTACAGTACGACCGATCGGTGCTGAAAATATAGAACTTATTGCTGATATATACATTATAGTATATGGTTTTTTGTCGTCTTCCAAAATGAACAAAAACCTCGGCTTTGTGGAGCGCCTGCGCTGGCGTTTAAAGTGAGTGCAGCTGTGGCCCACAATTAAACCATTTTCATTAATTTCATTATTAATTCCATTATTTCATATATCAAGTGCCATTTTGTATATTGTTATTGTGTTCTTTAATTACTTTTATCTATTAAGACGCATGACTTAATTTCATGACTCTTTCTGTGAGCTGATCGATATTTGTTTTGTTGTGAACAGCTATTTTTGTGCAATACGATGCCAACACCTTGATAACTAATAAATGCAAATTATATATTATTTATTATTCTATATACGCATGTGCGATTTGTTGTTAAATCAGGTTTGCTGGGACGTGACTAAGAATTTTTTAGATACAAAATAAAAATATTTATTGTAAAATAAATAATTTGCGAATGCTTTTCTCTTTTTTTTGATGACTAATCGAATTTGGGTAACATGCATAGAGTATTTATATTTATATAGTACATAAATGCTTGATAAGTATCGAGTAATTCATTTTCAGCAATATATGTTCATAATCTTGGGCACCAAGTTGACTGCTATAACTTTAATTTGTTAGGTAATCTCTAAATATACGACGAATTGATAAACACCTACATATGATTTAGATAGACAGTCTGTCAGTCTGATGACTGTTACGCGAAAAAAATATGTTATGTCTTATTTTATATATAGTTTTAATTACAATTCAAAATTAATTAATAGCTGACTAATAAATCTACTGAATTGTCCCATTTTATAGAAGATTAAGGTATAATATTTCACAAAGAGTTCTCTCTACAGATAAAATATACACCTACATATCTACCATATACAGTTTGCTGCTGTTTATAGTAAATCAATAAAGTTTTTATGTTAACCATAAAAATGTCTCATAATCCCTTAATTTATACCCCTCAATCGTTTAATACGTTTGCCTATTTATCGCTTAATCAGTTTAATGAGCAACATATTTTGTATTTACGACCTTTCATTAATGCATAGTTTGCCATAATCGGAGATATACGAGAGGCATGGATATTAACACATATTGTTTACTTAGTTAAATATTATGTTGGGTATGGTTTGTATAGTACTTTATATACTTAACTTTATTTTTCGAATGAGTCGTTTGGCCCTGAATAAATAAATGCATTTGTATACTATATTATCTTTTACAATTGTTCTCTAAGTATGCCAAAAGCGTTGAATTTCAATGGGAAATGGCCCGATATGCGCTTTGAATATGATATTATTGGGCTTATCGCCCTCGCCTTAGAAAACTTCATGCCTGACATGCAACGCATCCGACCACCTCCATCCCCTCTAACTCATTATCACATTTTTTAATTATATAGTATATTTATATTCAAGTTCGCATTCGATTTGTTGGCAATTTACTCATCAAAGTGCCACAGAGTAAATTGAAAAATTAACTTTTTGGCACGCCGTTAATTAAATAATCATTTGTAATTTTATTAGCTTATAAAATGCAATCAAATATAATTATTATTGAGCAAATGCATTTATAAAATAAAATAGATATTTACACAAAAGCAAAAAGTTAAGAATGTGGAAGTGTAAATACCCTAGAGAGAATTTAAATACGAATGCATAAAGTATAATTGTGGATACCCTAGGATTATTAAGAAAATTCTTTTTTTTTATTCACATTTATACACATATTAGCCATATTTTACTCCCTATTGTGTAGCCGTAGTGATATGCAGCACTTCAATTTATATTATACAAACATATATATTTAACAGAAGTCAGGCCTTTGGTACGGTGTACAGTCTGAGAGATAAGTGACATTACTTTAACAATCATTAAATAAATAATCTAGACGTTTCTGTTGGCCTATCTCGAGGCACGTCTATATGTTTTGTGCATCGCTGATAACTGAGAGCTACTTGACGACACAAAGTTCAACATATAGTAAGAGCTATTTCAAATGTGGGCAAGTGCTGGGGGAGTCTGGAGTGGAGGCACGCCCTGTGCCCAGTGTCAGTTGAGTGCATTGTAGTGTGACCGACTAGCTCGTCAGCCGGTGTTCATTTATCACTGACGTGCCCAGTTAGCTGGATGTGTTACACAAATCCAGTTAAGTTAGCCAAAAAGCTGCAGATAAAGCTGCATCTGTTGTCCAGTTGACGAGCTGACGATATGTAAACAGCAGCAACAGTATCCACAGCAGCAGCCGCATCAGCAAAATAATTTTAATTTAATGCTAATTAAAACAACCAGTGATCTAGGGAAGGGTTGCCTGACTTAGAGATAATCTGTAGTTATTAACAAAAAAAAAATGAAAAAAAATAGAACATAGGATTTATATCGATTTAGGATTGTAGAATTTTTTTTTGCATGTCTATCCAGCAGGTAGAGGTAAACCAAATAATTATACAAGATAAATAAATATATTTGATATTACGTAGTTTTTATTTTCAAATTAATTTCTTTTCAATTTTCGCAATTGAGGTTAGTAACCGATTTTTATCGATTTTGGTTTTTTGATGTTGCTTAAATATGTATTTAATTGGAAATATTTAGCGTATTTTCTGGTTGTAACTTTAGCAACTTAAATATACCCTGTCTAAGTTGTTTGATGACAGGGTATTATAATTAACATGCACTCAGGAACGACAAAAACATTATATTTACCATATTAACATTATCACATAGTAACATATATATATATATATATATATATATTTGTGTGTGTTCAGTTAAGTATTATTATGCTAATTTTTTGCCATTTTGCAGAACGGTCGAGCACAAATTCCAACAATATCGCCACACGACTAACGAATTGGTGACTACCAACACCGAATATGGCAAAGTGCAGGGCGTTAAGCGTTTGTCCATCTACGATTTGCCCTATTTCAGCTTTGAGGGCATACCGTATGCCCAGCCACCGGTTGGCGAGCTTCGTTTCCGTGCGCCACAACGCCCAACGCCCTGGGAGGGAATCAGGGATTGCACACAGTCCAAGGAGAAGGCGGTGCAGGTGCAGTTCATCTATGACAAGGTCGAAGGCGCCGAGGATTGTCTCTATTTGAATGTCTATACGAATAATGTGAGTTCTTCTCAAATATAGAAGCATATTGAAACAAAATGATTATCAAGTTCAAATTGACGAAAATCGCTGCTGTTAACAAAGAGACATTTATTTTGTAATATTTTTCGAAGGAAGATATATTTATAAAAGTCTATTGATATTCATCGCATTATAGTTAAAAATAATATCGAATGTAGGATTGGGAAAAATCGCTGTTTACATTGATATATCGATTTTACGATTTTCATTTTTGCAGATAACTCCCGCCAAGCCGCGTCCTGTTATGGTCTGGATACATGGCGGTGGCTTTATCATAGGCGAGGCTAATCGGGAGTGGTATGGTCCGGACTATTTCATTAAAGAGGATATCGTGCTGGTCACCATACAATATCGCTTGGGTGCTTTGGGTAGGTTGGCAGGAAGATCTCCAAATCGAATTTGATCTAACTTGAGTTTATTTCTTCAGGTTTTCTCAGTCTGAAGACGCCCGGCCTTAATGTGCCCGGCAATGCGGGTCTCAAGGATCAGGTGATGGCACTCAAGTGGATTAAGAACAATTGTGCCAGCTTTGGTGGCGATCCCGATTGCATAACGGTCTTTGGCGAGAGCGCAGGTGCCGCCTCCACGCACTACATGATGCTCACCGAGCAGACGCAGGGCCTCTTCCACCGGGGCATCTTGCAGTCGGGCAGCGCCATAGCGCCTTGGGCTTTCAATGGGGATATTACGCATCGCGCGTACATTATTGCCAAGCTGGCGGGCTACAAGGGTGAGAATAATGACAAGGATGTGCTGCAGTTCCTGCAAACGGTCAGAGCCAGGGACTTAATCCGTGTGGAGGAGCTGGTGCTGACGCCGGAGGAGCATGCGCAAAAGGTGATGTTCGCCTTTGGACCCGCCCTGGAGCCGTATGCGACGCCGGAATGTGTGGTCCCCAAACATCCGCGCGAAATGATGAAAACCGCTTGGAGCAATTCGATACCCATGCTGATAGGCAATACCTCCTATGAGGGTCTGCTCTGGATGCCAGGTGGGTTCCAGGGATTCTTTCCGGTTACAAAGATAATTTAAAGTCTTCCCTTTGCAGAGATCAAACTGATGCCACAGGCGCCGCAGCAACTAGACGCTGGTACAGCCTTTGTGCCAAAAGAGCTATCAGCGATAGCGGATGCTGACAAGGTTGCCAACTGGGCCCAGAAAATCCGTACTGCTCATGTGACAGGCGAGAAGGCAACGCCCGACAACTATATGGATGTAAGTTGATGTACAGAAATTATTTTCGAAGAGCCGACGAAGTTTAAGAAAATACTTAAATGAAGTATTTAATGAAGGCTTCATGCGTTGACTGACTGATTGATGGCCTGAAAGATTGATTGGTTAACTGATTAACGAATTAATTTAATGATTGGCAGACCGAGCGTTTACATTATTGTCAAACAGAACCATTGATAGACTTACAGATTGACTGACTGAT
Organism: Drosophila nigromelanica; assembly: GCA_004149465.1. Taxonomy (NCBI): domain Eukaryota; kingdom Metazoa; phylum Arthropoda; class Insecta; order Diptera; family Drosophilidae; genus Drosophila; species Drosophila nigromelanica. Next base: position 73,523 of record SCDS01000137.1, on the reverse strand, counting down.
TTACTGAATAACTGACTGATTGACTGACTGAATAACTGACGGATTGATTGACTGACTGACTTTGTGACAGGTAGTTTAGCAGCCTTAACCATTGATTTGATTTGATTCATTGATTGACTGACTACCTAAAGAATTGATTGGCTAATGACTGATTAACTAACTGTCTGAATAACTGTCTTATTAACTGACTGATGAAAGTGTTGTCTGACTAATTTAATGACTGATTGACGCATAGGCTCACTAATAAATAGACCTGATTGATTGGCTGATTAAGTGACAGACATATTAGCAGACTGTACATCTCTATTACTTTCAGACAGAACCATTGATTGAATGACAGAATGACTAAATAATTGACTGCTGAATTTATTAATTAACTGACTGATTGAGTAACTGATTTATTGACTGACTAATGAAGTGGTTGTCTGACTGATTAAAGGACTGAACAACTGACTGATTGACTAACTAACAATTGATTGACTTACTGACTGATTGGCTGACTAACAGACATACAGATTAGCAGACTAAATAACTAACTAATAAAAAAGAAGACTTTTAAGTGAATAATTGCCAAGTTATTTGACTACTGAAAGACTGACTGACTAATTTACTAACTGATAGACCAACTGACTGACAGACTTATTGTTTGACTGATTGACTAATTAAGGGACTGATTTAAGCATTGATTGACTGCCAGTGTCAAATTGACTGACTGACTGATTGTTGTTGCACTGGGAGGAAAATGGGCACAGTTATCTGAACCTATTTGATCTTCTATCAATAGTAAAATTCGTAAAGGCAGGAAATAACAGTTAATATGATATTCATTTTTTCTACAAAGTTTTATTGTGTTTGACAAAACGTGTTTTAGGTATACAAGTAGTAACTAAAGTTTCTTTCTTATTCTCATGCTCATTTTCTCTAATTTTTTGTTGACAGCTGTGCTCGATGGTCTACTTTATCTTTCCCGCACTGCGTGTGGTGCGTTCTCGACAAGCCCACGCGGCTGGTTCGCCCAGCTACTTCTATCGCTACGATTTCGATTCGGAGGAGCTGATATTTCCGTATCGGCTCATGCGCTTTGGACGTGGCGTTAAGGGCGTGAGTCATGCGGATGATTTGACGTATCAGTTTACGAGCGCGCTGGCACGCCGTATGCCCAAGGAGAGTCGCGAATATCGGAATATTGAGCGCACGGTGGGAATTTGGACGCAGTTTGCGACGAGTGGCAATCCCTACAGCTCGGAGATCGATGGCATGGATATGATCACGTGGGATCCAGTGCGCAAAAGCGATGAGAGTATCAAGTGCCTCAATATAGGAGATGAACTAAAATTCATCGAACTACCGGAATGGGCCAAGCTAAAGATCTGGGAGAGTCTGTTTGATGATAATAGGGAACTGCTTTATTGAGTAGAAATCTTTGTAGAATTTTGTATATGAATTTGTACATACGTCAAGCTTTATTACTATGAATTTTAATGGTGGTTTGTTATAATTAAATAAATATACGGACAGACATAATAGGCTTTTAAAACTCATTCAGGTTTGGGACAAAATTATTTTTATTTTAAATTTAGCAGCTGACAATAAAAAAAAACCAAAAAAAGAAGGATATATTTATAAATAATGTCTGCTTCACGTCGTTTGAGTCGCGAACTGAGCGATATTCTGGCTGCCAAGTCGAAAATCCTGCGCAATATTGAAGCTTCGGATGAGTCCTTGCTACTATGGACTGGGCTGCTGGTGCCGGAGAAGGCGCCGTATAATAAGGGCGCCTTTCGCATTGAGGTCAGCTTTCCGCCACAGTATCCATTCATGCCACCGAAAATACTCTTCAAGACACAAATCTATCATCCCAATGTCGATGAGAAGGGTCAGGTGTGTCTCTCCATTATATCAGCCGATAACTGGAAGCCGACAACGCGCACCGAACAGGTTTTCCAGGCTCTCATTGACATTGTGCATAACCCACAACCGGAGCATCCGTTGCGCTCCGATTTGGCCGAGGAGTTTGTCAAGGAGCACAAGAAATTTATGAAGACCGCGGACGAGTTTACCAAAAAGAACGCCGAAAAGCGTCCACAGTGAAGAGTTTAGACGAACTTTGTCAGCATCTGGCTACAACTGAAAGGCATCTTATTTGTTTATACAAAATTCTATATATTCTATATATATATATATATATACATATATATATGGTCTATAAAATATCTATTGCTGTCGTTTGTTTGAAATTCAATTTAATCTAAAAGCTGCTTACACATAATCCTATAAATACTACCTGAACTATTGCATTGAGCTACCGGAACAGAACTGACAATGCAAATGCCTTGCCTGGGCATAAATAGGATGTGCTCCAACTGTCCAGTTATTTATAGGCCAAGCATGCCAACCAACATAGCTATTACATAATTTACAGCTGGCAGACTGCAACACTCAACAATTGCCGAGTTGTCCGTTCGGCAAGCAGTTTACTTGGCAAAATTTAATGTCACATTTGCTTGGGTGCTGTGTGTGTGTTAATTATTTGAAAATCTACTTGCCGTTAATTAAAACCTTAAGTTAGGAATGGAAAATAATTTATGTGGTAGTCCGTTATATAGAAACATATAGAAATTATTTAACAAAAAAGAACCAAGTGAAAAATTAACCAAAGGGTATTTTCCGAGAAGACACAGACTAAAGCACTCTCACATATTGTTATATATCATTGCTTCCACCATAAGTTTTTGAATGACACATATAACTCTAAACTGATCTGAATATAGGTGCGCAATAGAGTTTCTTCTTGAAAATATATTGTATTGCACAATTTAGTCCTCATATTTGTAATAAGTACTATTTTACTACTGCAACTACTATAATTGACTATTGAAACAGGAATTATACTTAATAAATGATGTGATAATTGCATTCAGTTAGGCAATTACATTGTGGAAAAACAAGTTTTTATCGATAATCATCGGAAAGCAAGTTATATATAACTAAAAAATTTTTTTAAATTTCAATTTGCTTGGTTATAAATATTTATTTTATTGATATTTATTATTTACTTATTACGCATTAGAAATGTATTTTATATTTTATTTATAGCTCAAATAAATTGATATATTTTTATTTATTCTATTTTCAATAATAAAGCTTTAGTAGAATTTTGTTCATGCACAAAATTTATAATAAATGCAAATTATATTGCTGCGAAGTTAGTTATTGATAAGATTTGACAATCAATAACATTTGAACAACTTTCACAAGTTTTCTAACCAACTTATAACCAGACATCATGCTATGATTACGCCTATCAAACAAACAAAAAATACGTGGAAATAATTTAATTAAAATGCAATCCACTCCATCAGTTAGACAAGCGACTTAAACATTTTTAATGTATTATCAACTAAATTTGAGGGCTGTGTAAAGGTTTTTCAATTAAATATCGAAACAAAGTTTATCATGTTTTTAAATTTTTCATAATTTATAGAAATTTCCAACGGTAATAACATATTTATACTATAGAAAAATTGCCTGGCATTTGTAATGAATTGCCTTGTAATCATATATCATATTCATATTCGTGTTATTTGATGGATATAGGTAGCACTTAAATTACATAGAATTATATTGACGCTCAATGTTCAACTAATTAAAATGGAATCACCGTTTTAATAACTGTAATTGCCTCTACCAACGACATGCTATATATAATATAAATTATGAGTACCCTAGGCTTATAGGTACCATATGCAACAGTTTTCAATTGAGTACAAAATGCTATGTAACTACAAATATAATATTAAATTGAGCACTTCTCTAATAAAACACGCTCAATTACAGCGGCTGTGGGTAATAAAAAAATTTTTTTATTTCTGTGTTCCCAATCCTTGCTATAATAATAATCTGCTCTTTGCTAACTTATAACGCTTTAATTACAAATTGGAAAGAAGGAATCTGAAAAGAATTACATAAACAACATACATAAATAAATACACTCTCTTAAGATTCATTTAAAAGAACTTATTTTTAAGTAAATATTTAACTTTGCCTTAAATCTAGTTTGCCAGAGGCTAGCTTCAAAATGAAAACAATATTATTATAGCAAAAGCTAAACAGATTATTTCAAACAACAAAACAATAAACTTATGACTAGCGAGCAACAAAAATTTAACTCTTAACTTGTCACAAACTGTTGATTAACATGCCAAGCAAAACAATGCAGAACAAAATTGTTACACATACGCCCTGAGTGACAATATAAAAACTGCAATTTGTAAACAAACAAAAACCAAAAAAAAAGTGCACAAAATAAAATAACTTAAAAACCGAAAGTCAAACACACAGCAAACAAACAAAAATATAACGAATGAATGCAGTGGAAACTATTTTGTGTGTGGGCTCGGATCTGTGTGTGTGTGTGCACATGCTATAAACAATAAACAAAGGCAACAACAATAACGATAACGTTTAAACAAAACAACGGCGCCCAGCAGCGCCAGCAAGCGAACTCACTCGAGCAGACAATGCCATGGGCATTTGAGTGCGAAACAAGGCAGCGTGCACACACACACACACACACACACACACACACACACACACACACACACACAAACACGCACACACGCTTACACGAGCATAGCTAGAATATCACTCATACGACAGCCCAGGCCAGGCAAGAGTAAATGAGTGGAAACCCCCATGTAAAATAAAAACCGTGCATGTGTACGCTTGATATACGTACGTACATACGTCCGAGCGCTGAGCGTCAAGCGTCGACCGTTCGACGACCACTAAACTTAGCCGGCGCCTACTTCAAATGCTTCAGTAGACGCGCAACCCCTGAGTAAAACGCAACTCAAGCCTGAGGCCCCAAAGCCGGCATTTAATTAATCAAAATAAATAAAACGCAGCGCATTCAATTAAAATCGAGCACAGCGCGATTGCAATGCGACTTCAATTGTCGTCAACAAGTGGAACGAGCTACTTTCTATAAATTAAAGGAAAATAAATAAATAAAATAAACAAAAAGGACAAAAATATCAATCAAAACATTTCTAGCGAAAGCCTGCGAAAAGGGCACGTTGCGCATACGCCACGTGGGTGTCATACATATTTTTATATGCTTGCCACTTTAAACAATTTGGCCTTGCGGTGGTGATTTTTGCCGTGATTTAAGCAACTTTCGTATTGCTTTATTGTGTGTGTGTGTGTGTGTGTGTGTGTGTTTGGGCGTGTGTGTAATTATAGCTCATATTTGTGAGCTGTCCAGCTAATTAGCAACAGCAAGGAATCAAATTGCACTACATTTTACGTTAGTGCAAAACCGCTGGCCAAAATGTCCTTTGATATTGCCATTGCCGATCAGATGCGCATTGCATTAAAGTAAGTGCTGACATTATTTAATTATAGGCTCTATGTATTTTGTACAGCTGATATGTAGATAATTTAAATGGCTTATAGAATTACAAAAAAATACAGAGTTATTTAATTTAATAATTTAATGTGTTTAAAACCTGAATCGAGCATCCAGGCTAGTGTATGGATGCAGTGTTTGTCTTAACTGAAGGAAATATCAGCTAGGTTTATAAATGTAAATATTTAAATAATAGTAATACTTTCGTAACAAATTTGTTTTCTTCTTCGTTAAGTTTTGTATATTTTTTTAAGATAACTGAATCCTTTAAATTAATCAGTGTTGTATATACAGTAAACGTTGAGTAGAATTCAAAATATTTTGCGCTTAAAATATATTTTTTTTGTTATGAATTCACAGTAAAATATACAATTGTATATAAATACAAATATATAATTTTTACAAAATTTTCAAAGAATTCAACAACAACTCGAACTTAAATTCCAAACTTGTGTCTCCAAGTTTTTAAAATTTATATCAAATATTTATTTAATGTATATAACTTATATTTTTAAAAACGTTTTATGTTTTAAACTTGTATTTAATATTTTTGTTATTAAAACTCTATTTATTAACTATTATGATATATATTATATGAACGCAATTTGCACAATATTTCATAGAGTTAGCTGCAAGAGTTTGCTCAATCGAATAGAAATAAAAGTACTCATTAGTTATTCAAAATTAGAATCGTTTGAGAATTGAACTCTATGACATTTGGCAACGATGCACAAACAGAAAAATGGCAATCAAGTTGCCTCAATAACAATCTGACGTGTAGTTCAAATGTTGATTGATCTCCGACGTCTTCAACCCCTGCCTCCCTGGCTCGGTAACATAAACATAGCTTATCGCAAAGTCTTGAAAAAGTTATAAAAAACTTTTTTTTAGAAATCTACAACAGCTGCGTCAGAGGCTGTGTTCTGCTTATCAATAGCAGATGATTGGGCTTGGCGAGCATCTCGAATCCGGTTCACATTCAGTTGGAGGTCTTAAAAATAGCTGAGCATTGCATCCGCATTGTCTGCACTTTCGAATCACCTTGTACAACTGGGTGATCTTCAACGGGGCTGATGATAAGACTCGCTATCTGGCTGGTTCTACTGTACGCTGAACCTTGTACCCAGCCCCGTCATAATGAGTAAACATAAATTGGAGGTGTTAAGGTAGTTGTTATCAGCTTAAAGGCTGTCTCGATTTTGTTTCTTTTCTTTCTTGCATTCAGTTAAATTATCATTATCAAATTTTGTGATAAGATTCAGTCATTACATTTCGCGAGTCGCTTCTGTGGGCGCTTTCTATTATTGCTATAAGGGTTTTTATGGCTCTATAATGCATAAATCACAAGCTTACCATTATCATTATCAGCCATAATTTGGGCTAATTATTGTGAAATTAACCAAAGTGAGTAAGGGGTCAAAGTCAAGAGCACAGTTTGTGCCTTTTGAGAACTGCCCAAAGAACACGTTTGGCTCCACTTTGCAAATGTCAATGCAATCATAAAATTGTTTACTAAAAAATCTGCCAACTGTGCAGAGTATGTCACAACAACTTGAATTGTCAACAAAATGATTTTTTTTACTGAAAAAAAGAAGCATGCACAGAAACAGGTCTTCTGCCGAGTTTTTTTTCCGCTCAGTCTTGTCTTTTCAGCTAGACTTTGAGACTCTTATGAAATTTTTGATAGAAACTAAGTCCGTATAGCTTCAGAGGCAAATGCAAAAAATTCTTCAACATTAATAAAATTTTAAATTTGTGCAATATCTTTTTTTTTTGTTTTGAATATTTTGAGTTATCTATATAAAGCGGATTGCATTTTGTATTACTGCACATTTGCTTTTATTAACATGTAATAAATATTTGATTTAAAAATATTTCGAAGTATATTTTATTCATATGATACAAATTATTCGTGAAATACAATTTTCTAAATTTAATTTTCTGCAGTACATTGTATATCTGGACTGTTCTACTGCGAAATGAAATCTATCAATGGCTGCTTAAATTGCAATCGCATTCATCTTTTGCATTTGCATTACTTTACACATCGTTGCACGATTTTGATAAATGGGAAAATTTTTCGGAAAATTTTGGCAGCCAAAATAAAATGAGTTCAACCGAAATGCCATTGACCTGCAACGTTGCTGTCGATTGATGTATTGAAATATTGATTGATTTTTGTTTAAATTACACAACATATTTTTTTAATTGGGGCATGATTTCTGTTTGCTAGCATATTCGGAAAAGCAAATTCACCTAATTAGGACATTGAAGCATTGAGAGGAGAGTTTTAAACCTGTTTGTTATAGAATTAAAACAATAGAAGAATAGAATGACATAAACCATCACTAAGCTAAAACAATATAACTTAAATCAATATATATCCAAACACTTTTAGAGAAAGTATATAATTAATATGAGTATTAAATCTTAAACATCTGGACGTTACATACATGTAAATATCACACCTTTAGAGTGCTACAATATTTACTTATATACTGTTGACAAAAGCTCTTCCGCCGATTAAATCTTATATATACGACCCAAGTTATATGTTTATCTAATTAGCATAGTGTAAATAATTTATGTGAATAGTTTTGTATGCCAAGTCAATGTCAAAGATTTTTGTTGCCGTTTCTTTGCGGTTTTATTTGCCATACAAATCGCTTCCACTTGTATACGATAGACCCAGAAACAGATGGGCCCGGTTATGGGATATACTATGTCTCGAGAGCGACTTGATTTGATTATTTTCTGACGGCTAAAAAGCGAGCAAATAAAAAAAATTAGTGTACATGCATATTCATATGCATATAGTTCAGTTTAGTGCCCAATGTAAAAACCAGTTCCATAGTCGAGCGAAATGTCTTTATTCAACTAGCTAGATTCATATGTAGGCGATCCTGACCTTGAACCTGGTTGTAATTAGCATATGAAATATAAGTGTGCAATAATTCACACAAACGGCTCATAAGAAATTTTAACTAGAAATATTAAATAAAAATAAAAAATTCCTTCAAGGTTGCACTCGCCAAGCGAGAAGAGGAAGCTAAAGAAGCGGCTCGCGAGCTGTTCATTAATTGCTACTCGTAGTACGCATAGTATTTTGTAGTCGTATAAATCTCGTAAAAATGTGATTTTTATTTTATGTATTTTTGCTTTATACGAAATCTATATTGAGGCGCCTCGGTCTGCGATGGATCGGCTCACGCATCGTTTAACTGGCACGTTTCTAATGGAAACGCACTTGAAATTTTAAATGGGGCAGCGCGTCTCTCGCTCGATTCTCCAGTATTTATACACGTAATACCCTGCTCCATAAACTTTGCTAGAGGTCTAGCTTAACTGATAACAATGTTGTTTTGTTTTGATTGTTGTTAGTTTGTAAAATGAATTAAAGATGCTGGATGTTTCTTTACTTTTAATTAAAAACAATTTTGTAATATACTATTAATATAAATAAATATAAATAAATTTTTGGTACTGCAGAAATCCTATCTTAGTTTATGCTTATCTAGATTTTTCTACTGCTACTCAGTGATCGTTCAGTTAGGGTTAAATAATTGCTTTATGCCAATTATGTTTAGGTTAAGTCATAATATGCGATATTTTATAATCTCAAGTGAATGCTTTTATAATAATAAGAAAATATGATAAACCCAAATTCATTTTAATGCAAGAAGAAATCTCTGTTTCTGTAATATATACTTTGAAATCAGAAATATTATGTTTTTATGTATATATGTTGATATTTTACACTATTAACATTGGTTTACCATTATATGCTAAAATTTGTAGGCACCCCCCTGGGTTAGTAGTCCCCCAATTCATAATTCAACTTCAGCTATTTTTATTTTGTTTGCTTAACAGGGGCCAAAAAGTAACTAAAAGCCCGCCTAAAGTGTTTGTTGAATGTTTACAAACAAAGTAAAATGAATATGCTGCCTGTGCATACAAACATTTAGCATTTGATTGGCTCGAAGTGCACTCACCTGTCCGAACTGGAATTGTATTAACAGGTCTCACATTTCTGTGTTTTCTCGTACAGCTATGTCAAGTTCAAGACCAAACAGCAACGTTTGCGCAGCAAGGATAAGGTCATTGCGGATACGGTTTACGGCAAGGTGAAGGGTGTCAAATGGCGTTCGATCTATGGCAACAATTACTACAGCTTTGAGGGAATACCCTTTGCCAAGCCGCCCGTGGGGGAGTTACGGTTCAAGGCGCCCGTCGAGCCGGATCCGTGGACGGAGGTGAGACGCTGCACACGGGAGCACACAAAGCCCTGCCAGGTGAATCTGGTGCTGAAGCAGGTGCAGGGCAGCGAGGATTGCCTCTACCTAAATGTGTACACCAGAGAGGTGAGTTTCGTCCATATTTAAAATATAAGTCAGATGTTTTATATGCTTTTCCCCTGAGCGCAGCTGCATCCCCAAAAGCCGCTGCCAGTGCTCGTCTGGATCTATGGCGGTGGCTTTCAAATGGGCGAGGCATCTCGAGATCTCTACAGTCCCGATTACTTTATGATGGAGCATGTGGTGCTGGTGACCATCTCGTATCGCCTGGGCGTCCTCGGCTTTCTCACGCTCGACGACGAGCAGCTGGACGTTCCCGGCAATGCGGGTCTCAAGGATCAGGTGCTCGCTCTGCGCTGGGTCAAGCGCAATTGTCACTTCTTTGGCGGCGATCCGGATAACATAACGGTGTTTGGCGAGAGCGCCGGCGGTGCCTCAACCCACTACATGATACTCACGGAGCAGACGAGAAATCTTTTTCACAAAGCTGTGCTGATGTCGGGCTCCGCACTGTCGCCCTGGTCAATAACGCCCAAATACAATTGGGCCTATCGTCTGGCGCAGGCAACGGGCTTTACCGGCGAACCGATTGATCGGGAGATACTCAACCATCTGCGGCAGTGCAAGGCGAGCAGCATGCTCCGCATGGCCGAAGACATAATCACCATGGAGGAGCGGCACCAGCGCAAGGTCATGTTCTCGTTTGCGCCCACTGTGGAGCCGTATGAATCGGAGCATTGTGTGATACCCAAACCGCCGCTGGAGATGATGCGCAACTGTTGGGGCAACCAGATACCCCTCGTAGTGGGCGGCAATTCCTTTGAGGGGCTGCTCGTCTTTCCCGAGGTGCGCAAGTGGCCGGAACTGCTCTGCGAACTGGGCGACTGCGAGTATCTGTCGCCCGAGGATGCTGGCCTGGATGCGGACGAGCGACGCGCATTTGGCAAGCAGCTAAAATCCACCTACTTTGGCGATAAGCAGCCCAGTCGGGAGACAATACTCGAATACTGTGATGTAAGTATATCACAAATGTTATACAAAAATAAGAGAGAGAATAAGTAAATAGAGATGCATATATGCATGATACATAGATTGGTAGATAGACAATGGATGGACGAATGATAAATATATAGATAACAACTATATTTAAACTCTTGTGACTGCAAAGATATAAAATGAAATGGATACAAGATTAATAAATAGATATATTTAGAATTATAGATTCAAATAAAAGACATAAATATTTGTTTAAATATATAGGTGAAAAAATAAATAGATATATAGATATTTCTGCCATAAGACAGATATATAAACTTATATATATGCGGAATTAGTTTAGTGTTCTCATATCCAGCCAATTTGGGCGAAAAAATGTTTTTTTTATCTTTTAAAATTCATAAATATTTGTATAAAAGATATGCATACTTCCACAAGGAATATCAAATGCTTATTTCTAGTATGAAAGTTCTTCACATAAGTATTTATACTTTTGAATTAAATGTGTTGAGCATTTTAATGAAATGAGGTCAAGAATAATTTAAGAATATTAAGGAATAATATATTCTTAACAATTTTAAAATTAAACATTTGCGAAATCTACCAAGTGTTTAACTGGTTTTTTTCTCTGAGTGCAAAATGAATGTATAGTTAAATTAAATTTCATTGCTTAAACGTAGCGATAGATAAATGTATATGTCTTAAAACACAGACATAGAAAGGCACACAAATGGATATAGGTAGAGATAAAGAAAGATGAAAAAATGAAAATGTGTGGATATAAAGTTATGCGTGGAATATACATCAATCAATCAGTCAAATTCTCTCATTACAGCTCTGCTCATATAAATACTTCTGGCATGGAATACACCGCACTCTGCTGTCGAGGCGTCTCAACGCACCCGCGGCGCCCACATTTCTGTATCGATTCGATTTCGACTCGAAGCATTTCAATATAATGCGAATTATTACCTGTGGCCGCAAGGTGCGCGGCACGTGCCACGCGGATGATTTATCCTATTTGTTTTACAATGCGGCAGCCAAAAAGCTGAAGCGGCGCACGGCTGAGTTCAAGACGATACGACGTCTGGTGTCCATGCTGGTGCAGTTTGCCGCAACCGGAAATCCCAGCATACCCCTCGTCACGCACGACGAACTCAATGGCGAGGTGCAGGCGCAGGCACAGACAGAGGCGCAGGTCTGGCTGCCCATATCCCGACAGGATGCGGTATTCAAGTGCTTGAATATTTCACATGATGTGCAGGTGATTGATTTGCCCGAGGCCGACAAGCTGCAACTCTGGGACAGCATGTACGCCGACAAGCAGCTATTGTACTAGACATACATATGTCTTCACCCTTAGCTCATCGCTTACCCCTTACCCATCTGTCCTTTATAGCTTTAAGTCAATTTTGGCCCTGTTTGCGCTGGCATAAAATGTACATGTGTAAATAGAGGGTTTTATAGCTATTAAAAGCTATTAAAAGTATAGAAACACACAAATACACATACAAATATATACAAACATATGTGTATAAATAAGAGCACCCTTGTTATTAATGGTCTCTGGCTATTTACGTTCTGATAAATTTGCTGTCAAATGGCAATATATTGTAAATATAAGTTAATCAAATCTAAAATAAAATATAATCAATAATAAACCTTTCAAAATAATATATATTTTTATAGTGAAATGGTTTACATTAAAATATATATTAAATAAATATATATAAATAGTTATTAAAGTAGTATAGCTTAGCTATTGCGGGAGATTTTAATAATAAGAGGTTATAGCTGTTAGAAATAAAACATATATGCCATTATATATATATCTATTCTCTAAAACTCGCTTTTTTTATTGGGTTTCCAAAGGGTTAAGCAATCCTTACATACCAGTAAAGTTTCTATTCAAACCATCCAATTGGAAAAACCAACCGTAATGTATGCTACGCATTACGATATTAAAAATTCCTAAAATTCTCAGACACCTGCACACGGGCGCACATACACACGTATGCAAGCCAAAGCTCATACCTGTTGTTCAGACACACCAACTGAGCTCAGAGTGGAGCAAAAATACCACGCTTTTTATGAATTTTCTACGCTCTATCAAAATTTAAGGAAAGAATCCTTATAAAAACAATTTGTGGGAAGACAAGATAAATGTAAGTAAAACATTAAAAAAATGCAGATTGATCGTGCAATCGCAAATTCACTAAAATAAAATAATGAAAGTTTTCAAAATGCATATAAATGCATATAATATATCTATACAAATTTTTAATTTTAAATCGTTTTGTTTTATATTTCGAGACAAATCTTTATCTCGTACGTTACTGATTGTCTTAATATGTCGTATACAAATTTTTCTACTTATTAGGTTACAAGGCTTCTAACAAAGTTATGATACCCCATAAAATGATTAATTATTGGGTCGTATTTTGGACTCTCCGGCTTTACCCGAAACAACAACAATTTGTAATTTGTTTGTGTTATATTTTTTTCTACGTGGCAACTTGAAAGGTCGCTTTGTCTGGCTTAAATACAACACACGGGGCACATCTCACGCCTCGCACCCGTTGCCCGACATTCATTGTAATTAACAACTTACACGTGCTTCACATTCATTAAGCTCTGCGACCTTCACCCACAGTTCCCGAATTTGCTCTCTGTGTGTTACACAAATTCACTCGTATATTTGCTGTAATATTTTAATTATTATTTACCGTTGCTTTGTAAACTGCTTTGAAATGTATTTAAATGATCCTGCTGCCAAGATTGCCCCAGCGGAGCATCTTTTAGGCGCTGATTGAATATCGTGTTTTGCTTTCCAACCTCCGTCTGAAAGTAGGCAACACTTTTTGTTTGCCTTAGTTAATGGTTATTTAAATGTGGATCATATATATGATTTTAGATTACTTATGCGAGCTAATTGCGGTTACATGTATGGGGAGCAGTAGTCATATATTAGTTTTAAATGCCAAGTCGAGTAGGGAATAAGTTAGCGTTGTAGCAAAAACTAAACAGAAACTATACTGCCTATATACATATATTTTTTATATATTTCGTCAAATGTGTTTTTACGATTTTTTTCTTTGTAAAATGGCTTTGTGACCAGCTTCTTTCTCTAATAGTAGATGCGACAACTCATTCAAGTTTCCCTGGAACATAATTGATTTATTTAGCACACTTGCTTCACGCTAAATTGATAAAGATTTAAGCAGCTTTAAGCTAAATATTTCCAGCGAGACTCCAGAAACAATATAAAGCGTTTATTTGCCCACCTAGTTAAAGCCGTTACACAACCCAACTCATGCCAGTTAAACAGCCGCGTGTTTGGCTTTAAGTATGTCAAATGCTTCTAAATTTTTAAAATCGCAGACAATAGTTTTTTTTTTGTTTTTATTCTGCTGTCACGTGTGTGGGCGAAACACACTTTTACCCAGAGCTCCTCCAACTATAGCTCCATTTTGCTGTGGCGCCGTTGCCAAAGGCTATGAGGATGCGGGGAGATGGGCACGAGGACGACGCATGTTGCCCATGTGCCATAATCGAGTCACGGAATTGTTGGGAAAAAGTCACGCGAGATTGTTGAACTGTCTGAAAATTATGACTGTTGGGGTTAGCCATTGCTTTTCAAACGCGTGGCGGGTGTGCTTTTGATTTGATTTTAAAAAATTCATGAGTCCAATGTTGAGTGTGCAAAAAGATTTCCACCCCGCCAATAATAAGCAACTGTCACAATGTTTGTTGTGTGACAGCTGGCATTTTCTTTGCCCTTTATAACTGATGTTCTGGACATGTGCTCTAGCATATAGTGGATAGTATTTGATAAGGAAGAGTTTGATATACAAAGTACATAGTCATATATTTTTATGAATATGTTATTAGATATTCTGTTGGGATTTTCTTTGATATTTTCAAATTTGCTGGACATTATTTGCAATACTTAGCCATGGTATAAATTTTGATAAATTTTGTTTTTGGGAAAAAGCAATTTTGCTTTATATTTTTAATAATCTTTGTTAAGGATTCTGAAAATATTCAGTTTGGGTGAATGATATTTTTGATGAATTATTGCGAATCTGTTTGTTCAAAATTTGCAATGAATTTCTAAAAAAAAATTTTGATTCTTTAGATGAATGAGTTAGAGAAAATTGTGTTTAGTTAAAAAGCCAATTAAAGTACCATAGATCTCTTCTGTAGTATTTTTTGGCGTGAAAGCAATTGAAAATTTCTCAAGAAAACTAAATTTTTTTAAATGAACAAATACAGTGAAATTCAATTTAACTGATTGCCAACAATGTTTATAAATAAATGAATGAATAAAATAAATTAATATCTATTCTGAAAGTTACGTTTATTGAGAATGTGCTGGTTAGAATATTCAAAAATTCTTCTGAAAATAAATTATTTTATTCTAGTTAAAAAATCTCATACAAATTGTTTATCTTCAAAGGAGTTCACATGACTGACCTAAAATTTTTAGTTTAATTTTATACACAAATAAAGAACATTTGTTGATGATGACGAATACATGGTACAAAGAAATTGGATTTAGAATCTCTGTGAGGCATTAACATATGGCAACGATCAGGTAACAAAATCACTTAAAAACAAAAAAGCAGAACAAAAAAAAATGCAAATAGAGCGCAAACAGTAAACAGAAATGGGCAGCAAACTAAATAAAGAGCTTTAATTTTATTAATCAAAATCATTTAGAAACTAACAATGTGCGAAACGGAGCCAGAAATAGACGCGAATTTCAATTGAATTAAATGAATTACGGAAAAAAAACGTGCCGAAGCGCTGAACACGAGATCGCCAAGAGAGCAAGCCGAAGAGAGCAAGCCGATCAAGTTTAGCTCAGCACTGAATAAGCTTTCCGAGCGACAGCTGCAAAGCACATGACAGCATAAGTCACGAGAGTTCATGTTAGAGCGTGGCCGGCGCCTTTATCATTATTTTAATTTTTTTTGCAGTGAGCATATTCCAAGGTCAGACAGTCGCGGATTAGTTAATAGCAAACAAAGAGAGTAGAAACTGGGAGAGATACACGGGGCCGTACTGAGTAGGGAATATTTTTGGCAAATCATTATTTTTATTAAGTTTAATCAACGTTGATTTAAGGCAGCGCGCGCATTGCGTGTGAATCGTATATCGAGCGAATTTCCGATTAGCCGTGCAAGTTGCGTGCTACGACTAACTAACTAACTAACTAACCACATAACGGCAACCATAACTAACTATAATTGCTTGGCCAGAGTAATTGAATGACCCATTTTTAAAATTGATACGTTCAAAAGCGCAGCGCGCAAAAGCTTAATGCGGCAGCTTTAAGCACATGCTGTGGCTGAAACAACAACAACAGCAGCAGGGGCGCGCGGCCTAGTCAGCTGTTTCGTCCTTAGCTATATATATATATATATGTGCATACGCTTTCTTTGTTTACATTGGCGCAAAAGCTCTTGGCGCGTGCACGCGCCAACAAAAAACATAAAAAGCACAAAATACAAACGTAACGGCTTTATTTGCAGTAATTATTAAACTACTTTGAGGTTAGACAACATGCCGCGAACATACTTAAGACCTTTAAATGAAAAGCCCTAATCTGCAGCTTGGTAGATGAGAGATTTAGCTCTAGTTAAGGTTGGGATGGTATTGTTAGCGATATAAATAGCTTGAATTTTACGATCTAACTATGAACTTTGCCTAAACACATTTTACAGACAGCAATTCCCCAATTGGTGTTCCCTGTAAGCCTTATGACTCACAGTTGGGCAAACTACGCCTTATCTATATGATTTATAAATAAAAACTTTGTTTCTGATATGTTCAGAAAGATTACAATATTGTACAATGCATGTCAGCAAGCCAACGAAACACGCCAAATCATTCTCGGGCCATTTGACGTAAGACCAACAAATTCTCATTGCCATTTATCAATGCAGACTGATAAGTCGAGTACAATAAGGCCCATTAAATGGAGGCCTTAGGCAATGGTAACTGTGACTCATTGTTAACCTATGATTCAATTATAATAAATGACCTCTACAATATGGAGCTGCAGGTGAAAAGCAAAGCTCGTGAACGAAAATGCATCTCTACTGTTTTCTGCTTAATGACAAAGGCAGAAAGCCAAAGTCGCAGGCATTTGAGAGCTCTGAATTCAGAATGACTTTGGCTTTGCCTAAAAGCACCCAAGCATACGCATAGCAATAACAAGAACAAGAAACCAAGATGAGCAAAAGCAAAAACAAAAAAAACCAACAACAAGTGGGAAGGTAGCAGTCGGGTGTAACCGACGCGGTCATAGTGTCAACAACCAAAACAAGAATAATGATGATACTGATGTGTATTACCAAAAAAAAAAAAATTGTGTCTGCGGTAAGAGTTGAACCCAGGACTCAGCGCAAACCTAATCTGCGTCAAGTAAGACTATTCAATAAAAATTCTAGGCGAAGATTTAAAATAAACTAAAAATAAAATACTTGCTTGTTTGAATAATCAGTATTATCTCTGCAAAAGTAGTATATATATGTAGTTTAAAAGTGAGGCTGTTATATCGACCTACATCGCTCCCTGTGGGTGAATCCAAAAAAATCTTAACACTGTATCGGACGCGGGTAGATACGAGTATATATAATCCAAGTTTAAAGTCTCGAACCCAATATACACTTCTCAGTACGAGAACGAGTATGAAAACAAGAGCAGCAAGCGGCAGCACGAAAATCGTCTCGCACACTCTTTATGCTCAGTAGTGAGCTTTTGCATGTGCCATGTGCTTAGAACTTTTGCGCGGTGCTTTTCAGATGAGCGCTTTGAAAACAGTTGACGAGCTGCCTTCATGCCAAACGGACGTAGTATAAACAGTGTGTAGTAGCAACAGTGTGGCTAACTAAACTAAGAAGAAGCAACAGCTAGCTAATAATATAGCAACAACAACAACGTCGACACAATATAAACTAAAAACCGTATAGAATTTACTTAATTTTTGCTCCGCATAGCAACAACAACAAAACTTTTCGCGTTGGTTTGAAACTAAAAGTTATGTGATAAGATACAAATTACGGTGTGTGTGTGTGCGTGTGCTTGTGCTTGTGCTTTTTTCACACTAAGAATTATCCTGCGAGTGACTGGGTGCCTGTGTGTGTATAACTGCGCAGGACGTGCCAGAAAAAGCTGCTTATCAGTGGACGAGCTGCTGCAGCAGCCTGTTTTCCTTTTCGCAATCAGGCACAACAAGGTCAACGAAACAGCTGGCAAAAATACATACAAAAAATACAACAAATTTATTAATTGACAAAAAAAAAAAAACAAAAAAAAATTTTTATAAAAACATTTTATTGTGAAATTTCCTACATTTAAGTATATTGGAAAAAAAGCGTATTGAAATTGATTTTATAAATAACAGATAAAGACAAAACCAAAAAAGTTTTTATAATTAATTTGGCGACGCGGCAACAACAACAACAACAAAAACACACAACAAAATGTCTTCCATGGCTGCATTTGATCAAATCAAAATTGGACTCAAGTAAGCACTGAAAATATATATGTATATACTATATGTGTATCAATAAATATTTATAAAAGGGTTGCTTGTTGGAAAATTTAAAATTTTGAAACGTTTTAAAAATCTAATGTGCGGTAGGCTGCTTCTTCAAATTTACCAAATGCAATTTGTTTAGCTCATCAAATCTGTTTTAGAATTTAATTAATGTCTAGTTCTTGACGTAATTCATGTAATTTGTTGCACAAAAACGGTTTAATTGTGGTTGCCTTTTTGAGCCAGTTGCATGACATCAGCGAATTGTGTCATCTATAAGAAATATACAGTTGATACCTATTAATAAAAAAATAATATCACTTTAGCAAGTGAGACAGTAGTTTGGTTTCATACCCTGCATACAGGGTATAAATTTAATAAGATTGTGTAGACGCAAAAAAAAATTAATTCGATAATTGTAATTCTTTTTTGTGAAAAATTTGGGATTTTGGTACGTAGTATGTTCCTATATATCAAATTTGATGTCCCCTGCTTGAATACGTTTGCAAATCTACGCACCTAACCTAAAAAATTGATTAATAAACTTTTTGTTTATCGAATTTATTGGACTAAAAAAAACCAGAGTTTAAATTATAAAATAATATAATAATATGACCTTGAAAAAAATATGTTTAGGCTGTTAGAATTCATGAGAATTCAGAAAGAATTCATGAGCATCGAAAACTTATAAAAAAAACTGACTTTATAATCTCAAAGAAGCCCGTTTCTAACTGTTATATACACAACCTTATAACTTTGGGTTATGCCTATTTCTATAGTTAATAAAATTTAGTTTAAATACAATCTAACCAGCAATCAGCTTCATTAAAGCATTTATATATATGTATATCTGAACTTAGAGGTAGCACCATATAGTATATAGGCACATATTTGCCCAGATAAGCGCCGCAAATATACATAAAGATACAATTCGAGCAAATCCCGATAATAAAATATTTATATAGTAAACAACAGCGCTTTCATTTGCGCCCCCGTCTACAAATTAAATACATTTTTGAAAGCAAATTGCAGCAATTTGTGTGTGTGTGTGTGTAAGTGTGTGTGTTATGTCCCATGTCCTTTGGCAACAACCAAGCACAGGTTGTGATCATCAGCAAATGACACAACAATATGCTCACGGCAGGCGCTCCAATTTCCTCGACAGTTGATGTCAGTTCTACCTTTGTCCACATTGTGTGCCGCATTCGCCTTTGATGGGGGCTGCCCCATTCTATTGATTACCGGGTGCTCTGTAATTTGTCTACATAACGAGCAAACACATACACGGCGTATGACAGCGCCACCAAAGCGCCCGGTGGCCATTAAAGGCGCCCATTGTACTACTTTTTTGTTGTTTTTGTTATTGTTTTTTGTCTGTCTCTGGCGGCACTTAAACTACGCAAATAATTAGGTAGAGAACTGCTCTCAAAGCTACCCGCAGCTGTGGCAAAAAAAAATTAAATTAAAAAGTCAAGCTCTAGTCAAAATTTGCCCGACGAGATGTTACCTATTATACAGCTTTGATTTGTTACATTAATTTCTTAATGGTTGTACTCTAACATTGAAAGTTTAGCTGTTGAAATTTTTTTTATATTTCGTTCAATTGTTTTACAATTTTTTTGAATTGCAATGTCTTTGTAATGTAGTTTTTATATAAATTAATTTTTTTTCATCTCATCGTATTAAAACCCATTTTAATCATTTCCACTTTTACAGGGTATATTAAAAAAAAATACAAAAACAAAAATCTATTTATGTAAATTTTATCTATTGTACAAAAAACTCAAGCTGAGTCATTTGTGTCATAGCGAAATGTTTGAGACAACGGGGAAAGAGACTATTCCATGAGATCAGCAATAGAGCAACAGGTTTGTTAGTTGACCATAAAAAGAACAAAATTGATAATCAGTTACCATCCAAATCAATTTTAAGAAGAATAACAAGTTTTACCTACATCACCAAGCTCTAGAAACGGAACTGGTTTTAGAGCATAAAACTACCCCCTAACCCTCTAAAACTTTGTCTTATAGTAAGCAGACATGGATAGTTCCACCTAATGTACCTCCACTGTATGCCCTAAGGACCAGATATATATCGGTATACTACATCGCCACTTTATTTACTAATTGCTGATTTTTTGAGTGGACTTATAAAGCTCACCAAACTTGAACTCAAGCTTCTTTTTTCGCTTGAAATCAGCAAACTATTTTTGGGCCTATTGCGTGGACCGCAAAAGCTTTACATTTTTAACTACTCTTATTTTTTATGTAGCGTCAATAAAAGCTTCTACATCTTGAAATTCCCGAAGAGTATTCGCAGCTATGACTTGTTAATAAAGTAAAAGTGCCAACTTGATTTGAATGTATATTTTGAATTATCGATTGCAATACTAAATTATTGTTCTATAAAAATACACTTTGTTAATAATTTAAATATTAAATGGAAACCAGTTCTAAGTAATAGACATTAGCAAATGAATTAGCAGACTAACCTTAAAAGCTTTGTTTTGTGATTGGAATTCGCAAGCAGTTTTAATAATGGCACTGAAGTTTCGTGGAGCGTAAATTTAAGTTCCGCTTTGGCGTTGGTTGCAATTCTCAATCAATTTAGGCTTTTAACAGATAAAAGTAAAAGCTTCACACTTCCTTTAGGTGCCAATAAGTGCTTCGTAAATGAGTAATTCAATTCTCATCTTTTGTACTTATTTAGATGTTCACAATGTTTGAGGCTTACAATAAATTCATAACCATAAAATTAAAATTAAATAAATTGACAAAAAATAAATAAATTAAAAAAAACCCTTATTAGTTTGTAGAACAATTTATTTTAAACATATTAATAAATACATTAATTAAGACAAACCAATAAACTTTGTTAAAAGAAGAAAATATATTTTTGTCGTTTGGTATTGGCATTGTAAATGAAAAAAATTTTGCATTGCAAATAGTTTCAGAGAAATAATACATACATTTTCAATTTTGTAATATTTTTTATTTATAATAAAAGTATAAATATGTACATACCTCAAAAATATATTTTTTACTCATTCACTTTGTGGCTTAGTGAAAAAGTTTGTTGAAACATGCTGCAAATCTTTTTTATTTTATTATGAATTTGCATATTTATTGTTGGCCTGTGATATATGCCATTATATTTGAGTAGACAACTCGCATGTCATTTATATTCATAAAGCGCAATGAATTCTC
Source organism: Drosophila nigromelanica (assembly GCA_004149465.1). Classification (NCBI taxonomy): domain Eukaryota; kingdom Metazoa; phylum Arthropoda; class Insecta; order Diptera; family Drosophilidae; genus Drosophila; species Drosophila nigromelanica. The sequence goes on along the minus strand of SCDS01000137.1, from coordinate 52,067 downwards.
GAAAAAAATAAAAAAAGTCAAACTTTAAATTGTCAATTTATTTGAGCGCATAATTGATATATTTTTAGCTTGTGGCAATAATTTAATTCCATCAATTTCTTATGCCATATTTATAATTGAATAAACCACAAATATGTATATATTGACCGTTATATGTATAGCACTTACACCTATTAACCTTCAGTTTTATTGCGATTCTCACACGATTCTTGGCGCACGTTTGTCATTTGATCAAATTGAATTAAATGTTTTGCAGCTCAATAATAAAATAACTCAAAAAATTGGCCTTCGCCAATGATATATTTGATATATTTGATAAAAGCGCGAATAAGTCCCACAGTGCGCGTGTCTTTGAACATTTCTGTAGTATGCTCATTTTATTGTTTCAATGCAATTTTCTCTTTTTGATTTTGTTTTGTGATACATTCTAAACGTTAAATCAACATAAAATTTCCTCATATCTACGGTGGGTGCCAAATATTGTTTTGCGTATTTTCTGTTATTTTTGTTTCTTTTGTATTCGACATTGCTCATACGCCGCGTGTTGCGTTCCGTAGCAACATGTTACGTGCATTTGTCGCCATCGCTCTTCTGTTTAGCTCGAGCGAAACGCCCACACTACCAAAAAGGCACACACACAAATGTACACATCTAAACACATGTATTTGTGCGTTCGCCAATTTCACTTAATTTTGTCGCGTTTTGTAGCTTTATTTTTTGTGTCGCTTTTGTAGCGAGCAACAAAAAGTGGCTTGAATGAACAAAGAATATATAAGAATTGCGACAGCAATAGCCTTTTATATAACTGTATATAATGTACTTATATAAAGCATTACTTTTCTATAGAATTGTATATGCCCATTCATTAAGATTTTTCTTGCTGCTAATACGTAAATGAGTTTTATAAGCTGACACTTCGTTAGGTTAAATAATTTAACGCGATTTCGGTATAAGCAAGGATTAATAATTAAATAAAAAAGAAATTAATAATTAAAAATAAATATATATAAATAAAGATATATTATCAAGTAAAATTGCAATTTATTAGTTTGTTTTGCGGTTGGCTTGTTATGTTTCAGATTATAATCGGTTTTTGTATAAACAATAATATAAATAAAATTTGGATTGCATGTAAAATATAATTTAATTAAACATTTGCCTTTTTCCATATACAAACAGAGGTTACTGACATTTAGTCCCCAAATATATAGGGCATCTTTCGGCTCACTCAAAAATAACTGATTCTTCTATTTTTTGATTTCATAAATTACTTCAAGCTCCCATTTAATTGCGTTTAGTTAGTCATTGACTTAATGTTTAAGCACTCTGTGCGATAAACACTCCTTGACCTGGCTGACATCAGAGCTGAAATTGCATTAAATGTTTGCCTTGTTGTTTATCCTTGCGCTAGCTTGAAGCTTTTCACCGAAGGGAGGTCAGCGTCGCCTGCGATTCATTCATAAGCAGCGCCTGGAAAAAAGCTCTCGCCAAAGCTTTCGGCTGGTAGCCTTGCGTGCCAGTCCTGTCAAGGTCAACAGGCGCGCTGACAGATGCGCTTATAGCCAGCGAAATGGACATGTAAAAACTAAACAAATAGTGTCCAAGTAATTTTTGTTATGGAAATTATGTGCCTGACTTGTGATGTGCGGTGTTTTTATGGAAATTTTCCCTGTCTGCTTATTTTGCTTCTTCTTTCATTTGTGGGTGATTATAATGAAATTTGTATGTGCGTTGCTTTTTGGTGTGTTAGTTTCAGTTGCTTTTTACTGTTTCGACTTTGCGCTGGAAAGGGGTTGACTGAGGGATTAAGGCAAGAGGATGGAGGGGCGGATAAAGGCAACAAGCACATGAGCTGTCGTGTTGAGTATGGAAAATTAATGCAATCATTACGACATAATCTGTCATCAGCGCTGCTTATCACCAGGGGCCATATTCCAGGGTGAGCAGGGAATGCCAGACAGTGGGGGAGAGAAGAGAGAGAAATCGAGAGTAAGAGAAGCAAAGATTGAGAACAATGAATTCATTGTTGCTATTGTTACAAATGCGAATTAAGATGTAGACTTAGTTAGGTGTTGAATGTTTGATTAGTTGTTGCTAATGGTTCAATGACATTAGCTGAAATTAAACAAAATTATACAACTAGCTATAAAAGTCGCAATAGCAACTGCTTTGAATAAAGTCAATATTTGGTGTGCTTGAATTATTTTATGGCTCAATGACAATGGTTTAATTTAACATTTAAAGGAGACTAACTCGCAATAAAAAATCTCTTTGATAATTTTTTTTAGTTAATATATATAATAATTATACATGATCATCGTAAAACTGGAAGACTAATTATGTGCTTCATATAATTCAATTAAATTAATGTAACTTTATACTCAAACAAGAGTTCGGCATTGTGTTTGAACTTTAATTTTAATTTAAAAAATTTCTGATTAATTTTGTAATAATGTGTAACCAAAATAAAATACCAAAGCGATTTTGAATGTTTTAAATTTCGTTGTCCTGTCTCCTATTTCATAATTTACTTCTTGCGTTGATCTCCCGATCCCAAAATGATGGCAATGCGTATGAATATGTTCAGGGCATCCATATAAATGGCCAGTGCATTGTTGATTGGATCATATCGGATGTGACCATGTTCCGGATAATGTTCAGCTGCTTTCACAATGCGCTGTGTGTCATAGAGCAGGAAACCGCTAAACAGTATTAATCCACCGTAGAGGGACATGGAAGCCAAGCCGGCGCCCAAAGCTGTCGTTGGCGGCAGCCACATGGAGGCCAATGATGAGGCAAATATGATGCCCAAGCCAATTGCCAACGGGCCGCCAATGTGTAGAAACTTATCGCTGGGCGCACACGCTGCCACCGTGGAGAGAGCGCCCACAATGCCGCTCGTGTAGAGCAGAGCACGCACCAGGATGGGGCCGCCCATGAAGCACATGGGCGCGATAACGGCGCCCATGACACCGCAGTGCAGGGCCCAGGCCAATTGCTTAATGCCAATGCCCGGCTGGTAGTCGAGCGCCTGGGTGAGAGCGCCCGTGCCCATGACAAGACCCATGGTCACCAGGGTGGCCAGCCAGCCGGTGCGCATGATCAGCTGCAGCATCGGCTCCGATTGAAAGATAGCCGCTGCCGATGCGGCCGTGATGGCACAGGAGCCGCCAAAGTAGGCATAGGTGGCATGGATGCGATCCCTGACGTACTGCGGCCACATGACCGAATGATCATAGATGCTCGGCTGATTGGCCAGACCCAGGCCATAGTAGCAGAGCCCCACCAGGCCCATCAGTGCGGCGCCCGCCGCTGCGCCCTTGCCCATGGAGTAGGCATTCTCGGTGGGCGGACCCATCAGGCGATCCTTCAGTGAAGGTCCCCTGGTGCGCTGCTCCAGGTGCGAGCGATTACGATTCTCCGACTCTTCGGAATAATTACGCCTCAGATTTGGACGGTTTGGCAGCAGCAGCGACTTGCGCTGCTTGGGCGCTTGGACAAGCATCTGGCTGGGCCTACATCTGGACGCCTGCAGTGTCGATTTCGAAAGTGCCTGGCGGGCGTTAAGCGGAGAACAGCACAGAAGTCGCGCCGAGCGTGCTTGGAGAAAATGCGCCACGCGTGCCAAAATCATGTTTTCTGAGACTTTGAATAATACGAATGTTAGTCGATTTGAAAAATTTCAAAAAAACTTTGAGTTTTCTTTAAAGCAAGAGGCAACTTTGTTGAGCTATAGTTTTTGTGAGTGTTGGAAATGTTGGAAATAAAAAAGAAATTGATTAAATTATTAAAAAAAATGTAATTCCAGCATTTTAATTATAATTTGGTGTAGATCAAAGTTTAATGTGTATATCATAATTTTGTGCCAAATGTTGTATACTTTATTGTGTGATTTTAAATTTTTTGCGGAATTAAACATTTTTAAACAATGTATTTATTAAGTATTAAACAATGTATTTATTAAGTATTAAAATCAATAGTCAAATACTATAAACTCATAATGATAAACTACTCCTGATGCGTATATTTCGAAAATTCTCTACTAAAGATTTATTTCATAAGCTAATCAAGCTAATCATTCATAAGCTAATCAATTATGAAAGATGTATTGTATATAAAAATGTATTTATATGTTGAAAAATGTTTTCTATTATGGAACAATATGCAATTCATAGCAATTTCTGCTAATGAAAAATTTTTAATTAGGATTAAAACAAATATTAATATATCTTATAGCTGACAATGTCTCAAGTATAATAATAAGAATTGGCTTCAAGCTAGTTTTAGCTGAAAAAAGCACTTGAAACCGAAATTTTTCTAGATTTTTTCCAAATGTCAGCAATTGGTTTGATGCAAATAAGCTGCTTGTGAGCTTATTTATATGTGCTTGTGCTTGTAGATCAAGGAATGCCAGAATTGCAGAAAACGAGAAATCTTGCATTTACAAATAAATATTCAAGCACAAATTCATATATGAGCTGTTAATTCTTTTGGATTCGCGGTCCATGTGATGCCTCTAGTTTATTTGTCTTTCTGTGCCTCATTTTCCTATTCTTTTTTTCTGTTTTTCTTTTGCTGTCGTCAGCAAGAACAACAAAAATTTGCTTATGTTTTTTTTTCTTTTCGAAAATTATTTTTAAATGTATATCTACGGACTTTTGCTGCGAAACACATAAATCAGCGCTGAAAATTTAATTGAATGAACTGAAATTGTTTGAATCTGCTGGCCATAGACAATGTCCTCTTAAGTACATAACATATTAGGTGTAAAAATTGCTGCATTTCATTAGCTGCTCATAACAATTTGTAAAACGCACAAATTTATGAGCTGCCCGAAATATGACAATTTAGGTGTGACCCTAGGTTCCATAGGGCCCAAAGCGAAATATCTTTGCCTCACGCAATACCAGCATTAGAAATTCTTGTATTCTTTTTATTTTTATATGTTTTTTGTATATTTATTTATGACACGCGTCCCGTCATAAACATTATTTATATTGACCTTTCTTATTTTTATGACACGCTGCTGGGCATTAGCGTTAAGCGTTAGTCTGGCTTTTCACCAATATTTCTTTGGCAAAGTTCAGGGCCACAGCTGCGATAGTCAAAAAATCACAATCATTGTATATGATAGTAAAAAAAAACGGAAAAGTATACCAACAAAATATACAACGACGGGCTATTAATAAGCATAAATATGACATATTTTTGCCGTTTCTGCTGACATTTGCAAAAAATACTAAATCGCAAGAATAAGAATAAACAACAAAAAACATGCGTAGGTTTTGTTGCTTTATAGCACCGAATACTTGAGATTTGCTTGAAAATTAAAGCACGTTTCATTTGATGAGCTCACATAATTTCATTGTTCAAATGCAGCGCATGATGATAATACGTATGTCTATAAAAATAATATGTAGTGCAGGTAATGCACTTTATAGGCTCATAATATATATATATATATATATATATATATATATATATATATATATATATATATAATATATATATATAATATATTAAGCGTTAGTCCGGCTTTTCACCAATATTTCTATGACAAAGTTCAGGGCCACAGCTGCGATAGTCAAAAAATCACAATCATTGTATATGATAGTAAAAAAAAACGGGAAAAAAATACCAACAAAATATACAACAGCTCGACGGGTTATTAATAAGCATAAATATGACATTTATTTTTTGTTTTGTTTTTACAAACCAAAAATTAATTTCAATGAAAGCAATGAGGAAATTTATAAAAACAGAAAGAAAAAGAAGAAAACTAAACATAGTTTATTAAAAGAAATGTTTGAAAAATATTTCGAATACATTGGATTATGCGCAATTATGCGATAACCTTGAAATCTATAATTAACAGAAAGATTCTTGTGAGAGTAAATATCAGAATACTTAGTATAGATACTTAAAGAATTATTTCTATGAGTAAAAACATGTTGTGATAGTTGTCAAATATCAATTGAAAAATGTTTATAAAAATATAGATAAATTGTAATAAATAGGATTTTAATATTTTTCAATGTTAATTCTTTTAATACAGAACTTGCGAATTTTCGTTGTATAAATCAAATCTAATCTTAAAGATAATTTTAACAACGTTTTTTTTTTGGTAATTTATATATAGTTAAATAGAAATAAGTTAACGTATAGGAAGAGAAGTTTATGTATAAACATGTTAAAAGCAGCAAAATAAATACAATGAATTTATTTCTCCAACTGTTAATTCCAATATATATTTTTCAATTAAAATATTTCAACAAATATATTTAAGTTTTATTACATTTTGCACTTGTACGTTTCTTATGCAATTTTCTTTTCAATTTTCTTTACAAATCTAATTAAATATAGGCTTAGGGCTTAGGATTTGGTGCTAGGTAAATGTTATATTTTGTTTACCTTTCAACCACAAAATGAACACATGTTTTTAGTAAGTAAATATTTAAACAAATTAAAAAAAATTTATAATCTGGCAAAAGGAAACTAATTTATTTTTAAAGCTGATACGTTTGGAGACTAGGGAGATAGGCGTCCCGTCTCAGTTGTGGTTTGGCCTGATAAATGGCAAACACCTGGCTCGCGACGAGTTTCTGATAAGGAATTCACTTTATCACTGGTCGAGAGTGTGAGAGTACATATATATAGATGTCTGTATATATCTATTTTATTTCTTTTTATTGCGTGTATTTGTATAAGTGTACTAGCCAAATAGGCGGCCCATCAATAAAAACGTACATAGCCGGAAACGCATCGTTTATTTTGACTGGGTTCAATGCTAAAGTACAACAGGAAACTAAAGCCAACAGTTTGATATAACATTTATCCCGTAAGTTGAAAGTTAAATAAAAGCTCTTAAGCGGGGAAACTTTGAGCCAAAACTTGATAAATGTTGATATGCTATATAACATATATAATGAAAATGAGCCCATTATTGATATAGATATTCTTAAATTTATATATAGACATATATCCTGTAAGTCGAGAGCTTAACGAAAATTAAAAAAATTTTTTTAAAGGAGCTTGGGTACAGAATAAATCAACTTTATACACGTATACCCTGTATAGTAGACTTTAGCAGACCCAGTAAATTGAACGTTTTTAATGGGGACTCTACTTTTCCATCTTCTCAACAGAATGGTCGACTTCAAGGTACAACAGCGCCGTTATCGCACCAGCGAAAAGACTGTGGTTAGCACCACATACGGCCCCATAAAGGGAGTCAAGCGAAAGTCCATCTATGGCCAATCGTATTTTAGTTTCGAGCGTATACCCTTTGCCAAGCCGCCCGTTGGAGAGCTGCGCTATAAGGCGCCACAGCCGCCAGAGATATGGACTGAGGTCAAGAGCTGCACATCGCAGGGTCCCAAGCCACTGCAGAAGCATTTTGTATTCGAGATGACAGATGGCTCCGAGGACTGTCTGTATCTGAATGTCTATACAAAGAATGTGAGTGAATGGCAAGGGCAAAAAGCACAAGAGTTCAATATATATAATATATCATTTTAATTGACAGTTATATCCCACTAAACCAATGCCTGTCATGGTCTGGATCTATGGCGGGGGGTTCCAGTTTGGCGAAGCCTCACGCGAATGCTACAGTCCCGACTATTTGCTGCGCGAGGATGTGGTCGTAATATCCATTAATTACCGCCTGGGTCCACTGGGTGGGTACTGGAATTAGCTACCACTTGGAATGTATCAAAATAAATATATTTATTATTACAATTTCTCAGGCTTCTTGTGCCTGGAAGATCCCGAGTTTGATGTGCCTGGCAATGCGGGCCTCAAGGATCAGGTGCTGGCCCTCCGCTGGGTGAAGGCCAACTGTTCGAGATTTGGTGGCGATTCGAACAACATTACGATCTTTGGTGATAGCGCGGGCAGCGCCTCGGTGCACTACATGATGATAACGGAGCAGACGCGTGGACTCTTCCACAAGGCCATTTGCATGTCGGGGAATACCCTTTCGCCGTGGGCGGTTACGCCACAGCGCAATTGGCCGTATCGGCTGGCCGTGCAGGCGGGCTATACTGGTGAGAATACGGAGCGTGAGGTTTGGGAATTTTTGAAGAATGCCAAGGGCTCCGACATTATCAAGGCCAATGGCGAGCTGTGCATCGATGAGGAGAAGAAGGAGCGCATTGGGTTCTCCTTCGGGCCCGTCATCGAGCCCTATGTGACCAGCCACTGTGTGGTGCCGACCAAGCCCATCGTCATGATGCGCACTGCCTGGAGCAACAGCATACCCCTCATCCTAGGCGGCGTCTCCAACGAGGGTCTGTTGCTCTACTCCGAAACCAAATCGAATCCCAAGTGTCTCAACGAGCTGGGCGACTGTCGCTACGTGGTCCCCATCGAACTGAACATGGATCGGGATAGCGAACTGTGCAAGGACTATGGCGAGCAGCTGCGTCAGAGCTACTATGGCGACAAAACGCCCAGCCTGGACACCCTCCACGAGTATCTGCAGGTGTGTGTGCTAGGGAGATAAACTATAGGAGAGCATTCTATCTGTGTGCTTCTTAAGATTATATACCCCAGGTTACTTGAAGCATATGTGTCATCTGATTTTTAGATTCATCTATAAGTGGGGGTTAAGATACAGAAAACAGATTTTCATACGAATCCCACTACGTTATAGTTATTAATTTTAATTAAATTTTGACAGAACATATTAAACATATTATAATTAATTTTTCTCGAGTTTAGTCAGTCAGTCAGTCTTTTACACAAGAATATGATTTACGACTGATCGTTCTTATGAGAAACATGTGACAAAGTGGACCAACAATAAAAAGTATTTATTCAAATAGATATAGGAAATAGTATTGTTCTCAGTTTTTGAATTTCTTTAAAATGACAAAAGGTATTCATACAAAAACTAAATATTGATCCCCATTTTCGTACAAGATATTTTGGTCTGATAACAATAAAATTACGTATATATGTATATCAGGATCATAATGTACTTTGTAAATGCTGATTAGGGTCTAAATATCTTTTACAAATGAAACAACAACAAGATTGTTCATACAAATATAACATTTTCTACTAACCTAGTAACCCGATAACAACGATAATAATTTGTATGTGTGCAGTAAATACCATAACTTATTTTTGAAGAGTAACAAGCTAGATATATTTTTATAAATATAATTTCCTTGATTTTGACCCATAGTTTATATGCCAGCTATATGATATAATGAACCGATTAGGTTAGTTTTGACATATATTTTTTTTGGTATTGGAAAGAAACAACTGTAGCAAGTTTCAGCCTATAGTGTACTTAGAAAAATTGCGCAAATTTTTTTTATATTTTTTGTAATATTAACTCACTTTATAATGAATATATTTATCAATATCTGAAAATATGTGAATGCGCCAGGTATTCGTTATGAATTTGATGATAAATAAATAGGTACTGGTCACTAATCTATAACTTTTTCTCCCCGTTCTTGCAGATGGTCTCACACGAATATTTCTGGTTCCCCATCTATCGCACAGTATTGTCGCGCTTGGAGCACGCGCCGAACGCACCCACCTATCTGTATCGCTTCGACTTCGACTCGAAGCATTTCAATCATCTGCGCATACTCAGCTGCGGCAAGAAGGTGCGTGGCACTTGCCACGGCGACGATCTCTCGTATCTGTTTTACAATTCGCTGGCGCGCAAGCTGAAGAATCATACGCGGGAGTACAAGTGCATTGAGCGGTTGGTGGGTCTCTGGACGCACTTTGCCACATATGGCAATCCGAACTTTGATCCCGAGCAATCGGACCTGTGGCAGCCGGTGTCTGCGAGTGCACTTGATAAGCATCAGCTGAAGTGCCTTAATATATCCGATGATCTGAAGATTATCGATGTGCCCGAGTTGCGCAAATTGATGGTCTGGGAGAGTTTCTTCCGGCGTGACGAACTGCTGTGAACAAGGGAGTGCTACCAAGGGGGCGGGGTCTCCACTTAGCATTAGCATTAGCTTTATGTTGAAAACAATGCAAAGCCTAGCTTTAAAGCCTAGACAGAACCATCTATATACATATGAACATATATATATATATTTGTGTATTGTTAAGTTTGTCCAGAATCGAAATTCGATGTTAAGCCTGTTCAAGTTTGATTCAAGTCTCTAATGTTTATAGCTTGCAGTTAGTTTCAGATACTACTTTCTATCTAACTATGGTTGAGGTTAGTTCTAGTGTCGTATTGAGGATGATATAAGTCGCAACTGAAGTACCTTTTGATAACACGTTACGGATCCGCGCAGTTAAGGAATTTACATGTCTACAAAAAAAAAATGTAATGTTCCTTATGAGTCGCAAGAGAAAAGAAAAGAAAAGTATATCAAGGATATATTGCATATATGTTAAAGGCTGTCACGGCGCCCCTTAAAACTCTAATTTTACTTGTATTATGAGGCGTTTAATTCTCTTTCGCACAAAAAAACGCACTCATCGAATGATATATTTTTATATATTATTATTTGTAATAGTCTTTGGACTACAAATCCCTTGTTTAGCTTTAAGCCCGACCTATGTAGGCTTATGAATATGTAAACATTTTATAGTAATCTAATTTTTTGAAACGTATTTGGCCCCTTTTTTAGTATAAACTTACATGTCCAAGTTTTACATATTTAGGAATATGATTCTTGTTAATATCTAGAATTACAAATTTACATTAGACAAAGTGAATTTGAATTTAATTATGGGTCTGTTGACTAAAAGAAAACACCTTGAAATGTTATTTAAAATGCACAAAAAATGATAATCTTAAATGTTTCGATTTGTTTTTGAATAGATACCGTATAGAGCATACTAAGACAAGCTCGATAAAATTCAATTCCTATAAGCTTCTGAATAATGTGATGCTACAAAAAAAAAAACAAAAAGGAATTTAAAATCCATATTTTAATAAGACATCTAACAAAAGAAAAAAAAAAACTGAAAAAAAAGATAAATGTATTTCAAATAAAGAAACAAATTTATTTAAAATATTTTGTTAATCTCGTAGTATTTCTATCAAGGTATCTCCGCTTTAGCTGTCACAAAAATAGAAAAGTAATTATTATGACAAAGTACGTAATTGCGCTAAGAAAACTCAAGTTTTTGCCCACACCAAAAGGTGGCATCAATACAAATTACGATTATATACATAAGTAAGTAACTATAAATATTAGCCCTACTCTCATAGCACATTGATGAACATAGTCGAAACATAGTCTTTTATACCAAACACGTGAGGCTTGCGGCTTTACTTCTTCTCTCTGTTCCTCTCTTCTCTCTTCTTCTGTAAACTATGCGTATCAGCTAAATGTTTACTATGACGCGCGACAAACTGAACTTGAGCGATAAATTTATAAAGAGCTGAAGAAAAAATCTAGGAAGCAATCACAAGTTGTTAGCTCGCGTGGTTCTTTCAAGTGCAAATGACAGGTTGTTAATTGGTATCGTCGGAGGTGTGACAATAATTTCAGTTGATTAGGGGAGATAAAAATAAAAGTCTGATGCGATAAAGCGGAATTATTCAGTATTATGATGTGCAATTAGCACACTGTTCACATTTATGAAAGAAAAATGGGTTAAAGGTTGCGTTCCACTGGTTAACAGGGGACAGTGAGAAGTTAAGATGAGTCATGAAACGAGTCATGTATTCTTTTGTAATGTGAATGATTAAAGGAAACCAAAGCTTTTAAAGATCTTTAACAATTTATTGTTATTTTCGCTTATTAGGATTTAGTTTGTTAGTTTTTATTAAAAGCCTCAATCAGGTATAAATGAATTTTTTAAACATATTTTTCTTTGATAGTGGAATTGTGAAAGATTTTTAATTTTATTATATTTTTTCGTTTAGTGTAAAAAATATTTGTGAATAAAGTGATGTGATTTACTTATGTTAGGCTATATTCGGTCTGGGCAAAGTGGCAACTTCTTCTTCTACTTGAGCAGTTACTTAAAAGGTGCACCGTCATCTTAATCTCTAACCCCGCAATTTGCCCAGAATGCGTCATTCATTGTTAACTTATTTATTAAGGTAATTTTTCACAAGCGCTAAGAAACTTGAACACACTGATAATAGTTAGCGCAAACAAATCGTACTATATATAAATGCTCAACTTTAAGCAACACATCGAAATAATTCAGTTAGTTGCGTTTCGAGCCTAAATGAGACAAGTTGAGATGTGTTCAAAGCTGCGAACCTTATTTCTGCTCAGGTTTGATTGATTGATCGATTAAAAATATTTCATATAGTTTTAAAACTAAGTACTCTATATTTAATTCAGCATTTTGGCTATCTGCATGCACTTGGTCATGAGTGAAGATTTGTCCGTTCCTCAAGTCATAACCGAGAGCGAGCCCAGGCACACTACGCCCGATGATTTTTAATAGCAAAGCAGTGGAAAGCTTGATGCCAGGCGGAAAGACACAATATTTGTTGAGCTAAAAAATGCTGAATTTTTAAAGAAAAAAAACAAAAACAAGTGTTAAATAATGCTAATATGAGCGACAAACTCGCTTTTGCTTGTATTCAAGAGTCAAAGTAAAAACTGGTTTGAATGAGCAGCGAATTGCAATCATATCATTTGTTTAAAAATCAAGTTCAAAATCAACTTCTAACTGTTATTTAGTAGCTGAGCGACCGGACATACGTATAGCAGTTTCTTGTTGGGGTCTTTGCACTTGGTTTTATGAAAGTACTTGGCTTGGCTTTGAGTAATTTGGGGCGTTAGCTTTAACCTAGCATTCAAGGTGTTATTTTTTTTACGAGTTTGTGGTTTTTTTTTCTAATTATTTCTTTTTTTTTTACGATAGCATTAAATAAAAAAACTGAATAATGCATGTGAATAAATATTATTTAAAAGACAAATTCAAAACTAAAAAATGTTATGAAATATTATATTTAAATAATTGTAGATTAAAATGGCCAACAGCATATGATATTAACAGACAATTTTTAACATTTAGTTAACAGCGATCTGCATCTGGCAAAAATTGTTTAAGCTTTTTGCAAGTATAATTTAACAGCGTTGCCAGCTTAAGCAAAACAAATAAAAAGCTCTCATCCACACACAACTAAACAGTGCAGCCAAAAACAACAATGCCGCCAGCCGCCAGCAACCGTTTCGCTCTGAGCACATTAGTACACACCTGTTGAGGGAGCAAGAAAGCAACAGCGAGAGCGCTCTTCAGAGAGATTGTTTGACGTGCGTTGATTATGTGTTGAGAGCCGCTTTCATTGATGTTTATGTTTTGCTCAGCTAACTTCCTCCCGCCCCACATTGTTTTCGCTGGCGTTGCGATCGCTCGACTTCGGTTAGTTGTCGGCACACTCTCGCGCAGTGCGGTTCGTTTACCGCGTGTCTTTAGAAGTTTGAGCGTTGGCGTTTGCGTGTTTTGGAATTTCGTTACGCACACTCGCACTTAATTACTTTCGCTGCCGCCCAAGCCGCGCCCAAGCCAAGCGTAGGGCCGTGAAATTTAACTGTTTGCTTTCATTTCATTTGTGTGCTACAAACTGATACCCTACAATGGCTGTGCGATTTATGGATATGTTGAAGCTCACATTTAAGTAAGTTTTCACAGAAAAACAAAAAAGTATTTTGCTGCTTTTTCTGTGTTTTGGGGTCTTCTGTCTCTGTGTGTGTTGCAGCAACATCAGCAGATTTCTTGTTCGATCGTTAGTCGCTTTGATAGTTGCTCTCACTTGCTCCTACAGTTATGTTTACATACATGTCTACTTATGCGTGTGTGTGTGTGTATACATCACAATGTTGCGTCGGTGAAATTGTTGCGCAAGTTTTGCAGCTGGTTTTTGCATAAACTTATCGATGCCTTTTGTTTTCTTTATTTCGATTCATTCGTTAGCATTTATTGCTATTATTTGCACGTTTTTATCGACATTCGAATTGGTTATGTTTTGGCATACATTATGGCTAAACATTACAACAGAGTTAAAAGACATCGATTCATATATCAATGGGTTTAATTACTTTTTTTTGCAATAGCTAAAATTAATTAATTTTTTGCTACATACAATTTTTAATATTTATTTTCCCTTGATTTAAATACATTGTATGAAATACATGATATATTACTACATATTTGTAATTAATAGTCTATAGTATTTATATGTATGTATGTATGTATTTGCTGGAGCAATAATAATATTATACAAAATACAGTTGAATTGATAGACATAATTCAGAATTAAATATAGGTATATTCTATGTATCAGACACTGTTTTGTTCGTTAGATGCAGTCTTGAAATAATTTTATTTCAAATATTTTAAAAGTGGTATTTAACCTTAAAATATATATAGTTTATAATATATACATTGTACAATGTATGGAACCATCTTGTTAGTTTTTAATTTGGGCTTAAAGGTTAATTTTCTTTTTTTTTATATCATTTTGACTTTTTATTTTCTTAGGGAAAACAAAGTTCACAATGTTTTTAATAAGTCTAAATGTTAAGAATACTTTTTTTATGCACTTTAGAGTTCATAGAGAGCGCACGTTAAGTATATACAAATTTTGAAAGCATATACATTTCGTTTCTGGTTTCATAGCCAAGTAATTTATCAATTTAACTGACAAAACGTTTTATTTTTGTACGTATGTTTTTATAAGTAAGCATTTTTAAGTAATTTTCTGTATTCTATGCTGGATAAGTATCGCCTTTAAATTTGTTTAGACAAAAAGTTATCTATATATATATTTTTTTGCGAATAATCGTAAATTTTAAAGCGACTGAGTTACTTTGTTCAAATCCAATAAAAATGCAATAATTGAACAGACATTTGTTCATGGAACAATAACTTACCTACTTGTTCACTAAGGCACATATACATATACATACAGCAGATTGCTAAAGCTTTCAGGTACATAGTTCAATTGGTTTTCAGGTAGAAACTGTGTTTCTATTATATGTTTCTTTTTTTGTTTTTACTGATTTGCTCAATAGGCATGACACGACAAGTTTTAGTCATATCATGTATGTTTGATTGTAATTCATATGCTTATATAATGCGCAGACAATATTTATACGATACTTAAGTTTGTATCAAGCTAAATATGAACGGCATTCGCTTGTTATAAGGGAGTTTGTTTAAAACTACTTTAATGTTTCATTATTGCAAATTTTTTTAGTACTTTGCAGTTAGTTTGCTGATAAGAGAATGAAAAAAATTCAACAGACGCTTATCAGTAATTTGATAAACAGCTGTGCCCAAAGATATGAATATACGTTTTCCAACAGTTGAACAAAACAAGTGAGAAGGCTCTAGTCGGGGCCGCCCGACTAGGAGATACCCTGAACCCTGCTTTCTGTCTTCATAAACATTTCAACCCGTTTCCAATCATACATACATATACAAATTGACACACACAAACACAAATTCACGCCGCATTCGTTTTACTCGGTAGCTGCGCTTGCCCCCACTACAGAAACTAAATCCTTATTTTCTTCTAAACTAAGTGTATGATCGTTATGAAGTTTTCAAGATTTATTAGGATCATAGAAATGTATGTACAAACCAATTTCCAGGTCTGTAATATTTGAATTGTCGATATTAGGGGCGACTGGGAGGAGGTATCCAAAATCTGAAGGTATCAAAATCTGCGTCTGGTTTACACAAACAGAACGCACTTAACATGGCTAAATCAACTCAGCTTGTCGTCTTGTTCAAGAAAATATATACTTTGTGGTGTCGGGGATGCCTTCTTCTGCCTGTTACATACATTTTAACAAAACCATTTTACCCATTTTCAATGGGTTCAGGGTATAAACAATTCAATTGCTATATGTACTACATAGTTTATTAATCTATTAATATAAATAACAAAAAAATTATATATTTTTTAATTATACTTGTGTAAAAGATACACGATTTATCATCTTGTCAGTTGGCATATATAAAACTTATTTGGGAATTTCATTCTATTTTAACTTCTATAAATAAAAAATTGAATATCACATATAATGACAGTGCAGATTCATATTGCAAAATTTCACAATAGTTTTTTTACATTTTGTTTAATTGCATGGCTAATTGGTGGATAGATGAGGTCAACTTATTTAACATTTACATTTAAGAAATACTTCTATTTATTACCTTATTGCTAGTAATTTCCAGGTTCAATTAGACATGTGAATAATTATTTTTTAACTGTTAGCTAAACTGAAGGCTCTATAAATATTAGCTTCATCAATATTTTCACGGTGCTGAATGCATTTTATTGACTGTGGAACAAAGCAGAACAAAACAGACAGTAAAAATAACCAATTCTTATAAAAAGCAAAAAATTATATAATGTACAACTTAAAACTAAAATATAAATAATATAAATAATAATAATATACACAGTGTGTATAAAAAATACATTAAAATTTTTGGGGGACAAGCAAATGTTAAATAAATATTTTAAAACTACCTATATGTAGACAGATATAGTAAGATCGATTCAATTATACCAAAAAAATAAAAAAGTTGATAAAATGCACAAATTATATATGATCGTAACAGTCTATTTTCTGTTGCATTTTTAATTTTACTTAGTTAGGGTACACTTAACTTACATGTTAACAATCAAGTGGTTGCTTTGTATCCATTTAAAATGTCAAAATTTCTGTAGGGTATAAATCAATTTATTTGTTTTTGTGGAGCATTTGTACATTTCTTTCACATTTTCACACTTTTTCTTTCCAATTTGCCAGCTCCATTTCAATTTCCGTCACGTACTAATATATTACAATCTATTGTATCTGATCTCTCATTCTCTTTCTCTCTCTCTCTCTCTCTCTCTCTCTCTCTCTCTCTCTCTCTCTCTATCTTTCACTTTTTCTCACTCTTGTCACTCTCTAAAATTAGCAATTTGTATGCAATTGCATTGTTGTTGTTGTTGTTTTAGTTAAACTATGTCAGTGCATTGAGACAATGCGTGTTAAATATAAAATATGTGATTAATTTTTGAGCTGCGCAATTGAAATTTAAAAACAAACCTACAAAAAAGCCATAAATGCATAAAAATGGCGCACCTACAGGCGAGAGCGCATCAATAAAAGTTAAATACAATAAATAAATAAAAAAAAATTAATAAAAAGTAAAAAAAAAAAACAAAAAAAAATATATATATATATATACAGTAAATAGAAAACTTGTCCTGCATATTAAGCGTGCAGCGTTGAGGTTGGTCAAAAGGCGCGACTTTCAAGACAATAACAAAAAACATACCGTAACGCAACCACAGTGGCATTGAAAGCGAACCAGCGAACCACCCAACCACCAAGCCGGCAATTTGTTGAGTGCGTGACTGATTTTAGGCCAAAAGCATGAAAACACACGTTGCCTATGGACTGTAGACGATTTAATACTCTTGCTGATTAAGCCATTATATTATGAAGTTAATATAAATTAAACTGAAATTGAAAAAAAGCGTTTTCTTTTTAGGTCAAAACTAATTTTTACGTAGTTACTTTTAAAAGCTACACAAATGTAGATTTTAATCAAACAGAAGCTATTTGTTATTTTGTTCATCAAATAAGATTGAAAGCATAAAACGTGGTCGTTTGGTCAGTTTTGTGTTTCAACCAATGCAATGCATTTTAGTTAAACTTTTTTTCTTCCAATTTCAACTCGCTGATCTTTTTTTTTTTTGATATATTGATGCATCGATGATTATCAACATGAATTACAAATCCGATGTTCATCTCAGCAGCGATGTTCATAAAAGCAAAGAGTCATTTTTATATGTATCAAAATATAATGTAGAAAAAAAAGTAAAAGTAGAATACCTTTTTGCAATTTTGTATGAATGCTACCCCTGAATTCAAACAAAATAATTTATTGGAGTTGCAATTTTTCTTTGTACTTAAATAATTATTGAAATTAAGCCAAATTATTTTAAAAGAAAGACTGAGTTAGTTTCTGGCTGAGGCTTACCGATTTCTTACGTTGGTTTGATTTGTTGAAAAGTGTATCAAAATAATTTTATTTTATTTTGTGTGTTACAGATAAAGTTTTACAGAAAAAAGTTAAATGCCCGCTGGTAGGGTATATTTACAGCAGTCAAAAGTGCTGCCACAAATTGCGGCTTGAATCATAACTAATTTAGCCATTCTGTCTAACACGGTTCCCCTCTCTCTTTTTGTTTTCTTTTTTTCTGTTCACAAATACAGGGTGCTTAGCTTTAAGTACGAACAGCGCCGTCTGACAACAGCCATCTTTTCGGTGGTGAAAACCAAGTTGGGCACCGTGCGGGGCGTCAAGCGGAACACCATTTGGGGCAACAGCTACTACAGCTTCGAGAAAATACCGTTTGCCAAGCCGCCGCTGGGTGAGCTGCGTTTCAGGGCGCCAGAGCCGGTTGAGCCCTGGGATCGCGAACTGGACTGCACTTCGCCGGCCGAGAAGCCGCTCCAGACACATCCATTTTTCCGCAAGTTTGCTGGCTCCGAGGATTGCTTGTATTTGAATGTGTACGCCAAGGATGTGAGTAGCTAAAGCAGCCAGCTTTTGTCCAACAGCTAATGAGCTTATTTTTTTTATCTGCTGCCAACAGCTGCAACCGGCGAAGCCGCGTCCTGTCCTCGTCTGGATCTATGGCGGCGGCTTTCAGGTGGGCGAGGCCTCACGGGACATGTACAGTCCGGATTTCTTTATGTCCAAGGATGTGGTGCTGGTGTCCATTGGCTATCGCCTGGGCGCGCTGGGTTTTCTCAGCCTCGAAGATCCCGAACTGAATGTGCCCGGCAATGCGGGGCTCAAGGATCAAATTATGGGCCTGCGTTGGGTGCAGCAGAACATCGAAGCCTTCGGCGGTGATCCCAACAATGTGACCCTGTTTGGCGAGAGCGCCGGCGGCGCCTCCACACACTTGCTCACCCTCAGCCCCCAGACTGAGGGTCTGCTTCACAAGGCGATTGTGATGTCCGGCAGTGCCCTGTGTCCTTGGGCACAGCCGCCGAACAACAATTGGGCGTATCGCCTGGCCCAGAAGCTGGGCTATACGGGCGCCAAAAAGGATCACGAGATTTATCAATTCCTGCGCACGGCAAAGGGCGGCGATATTGTAAAGGCCACAGCGCTAGTGCTCGACAAGGAGGAGAAACACAATCGAGTCCTGTTTGCCTTTGGACCCGTCGTCGAGCCCTACAGAACCGAGCACACGGTAATTGACCAGCCGCCCTACGAGCTGATGCAGCAGACCTGGAGCCGGCGTGTGCCCATCATGTTTGGTGGCACCAGCTTCGAGGGGCTGCTCTTCTATCCAGGTAAGTTTTTGATGGCTAAGCCTATTATTAATATTTATAATATTATTATAATTATTATTGTTATTATAGAGGTCATGCGTCGTCCCGCCACGCTAGATGAGGTGGGCAACTGCAAGAATGTGCTCCCCATTGATCTGGGCGAGAATCTGGACCCGAAGCTGCGCGAGAATTACGGACTGCAGCTGAAGCGCACCTACTTTGGCGAGGAGTCCTGCAATCAGGCGAACATGATGAAATTTCTCGAACTGGAATCGTATCGCGAGTTCTGGCATCCCATCTACCGCACCGCCCTCTCCCGTCTGCGCCTGGGCAGCGCTCCCACCTATTTGTACCGCTTCGATCACGACTCCAAGCTCTGCAATGCCATTCGCATTGTGCTCTGCGGCAATGAGATGCGCGGCGTTTGCCATGGCGACGATCTCTGCTACATCTTTCACAGTATGCTGTCAAATCAGGCGGCGCCGGATTCGCCGGAGCGCAAGATCATCGCTGGCATGATTGACATCTGGACGAGCTTTGCGGCCACTGGTGATCCCAACTGCGATAGCATCAAGCAGCTTAAATTTTTGCCACTGTCGAGCGAGACGCAAGTCGAGTGCCTCAATATTGGACAGGACTTTGAGTTCAAGATCTTGCCCGAGCTGGAGAAGCTGCAGATCTGGGATAGCTTTTATCCGAGAAATAGACTTTAAGCAAAGGCTGGTTTGGTTTTTAATTGGTTTTAAAGCTTTAGCTAACAGATATCGAGGCCTTCTTTTTGTTTCTCTATTGCATGTAAATATCGTGTATATATCAAATACTTTACGAGTACTTTGTACGTTTAAACTGAAGATTAGTTTATTTATTTTGACAACGAGTTGGGCTCAGTTCAACATTGCTTTAAGCTTGGTGCATTCGCTGCTATATAAGAGAACTCTTACAATACACTTTTTAAATACGATAATTAAATTTTAAACCATTTTTTGTCTAATTCCTTTTATTAAGATCTAAAATAAAGTCTAAGTTTTACTTTGCTTTTCTTCGATAAATAAATGAAAGTAAATAAAAAGGTAAGGCACGAACATGAAGAAAATATAAATAAAAGGGAAGAGAGTAAAGAAAAGATAAAACAAATTAAAAGAAAATTATGCAGGAAAAATTAAGGAAGAGAAGCAGGGAAAGATAAACAAAGATTTTTTAATAGTTATATATTTTTTAATTGTTATCAAAATTACAACAGCCCTAAGTATAATTCATCAAAAAGTGGCAGCACCTTTATTATCCAACAGGCTGTTTATTATATATGTAATGTCGACAGCTGCTTGTTGAAATTAAGCTTACTTTTAATTAAAAAATAATATAGGTTTCACACTTTATTTTAATTGGCTGTTAAGTTGAGTAACGATCGGTTAAAAAAATGATTTTTAGTAAACAACATTTTTAATTTTCAAAAATATCCTACGCAACCGTACAATTTAATAACTGATCAGCTTCCTGAAAATAACTGTTCTTTCTTGTGTTCAATTCTAATTAGACCTTAATATGGTAATTCTGTAAATTTTCTCACTTTTTATCTTTTTATATGCTCTAATTGTTCGTATTACAAGCTCTCTCAGATTCCAGCTTATATATTTTCCAGACACATAATTATTTAAAACTTCCGCTTGGGGTTTCACTGATCGACCCTTCAAGTTTCCCGCTGCTCGTTTTTAATAATTTTCTGTAGTTAGGACAACTTTTCGCTCAAGCTGACAGTTTAGTTGTTCGTCAGCTGGCTGTCCCTTAACCTGTGTCCGCCTGTTTCCCTATTCTGCTGTCATGTCGTGTTTTTGCAGCTACACACACAGGCACACACTCGTGTGGTTGTGTGTCTGTCACACATTTATGTGTGTAAGCCGATGCTTGACAATCAAAGGGTACAACGGCAACAATTTCCGCAACGCGACCGCCAACAACGACCCCAGAGAATAAGTGAGAGGGACTGAGTGGGTGCGTGTGTGTCTGAGGGAGAGGTAAAAATAAAATTCCATTAAAATTTTTGCAAGTTTTTAATTTTTTTTTTTTTTGTTTTTTTTTGGTTTTTTTTTGGGTTTTTTTTAGGACATGCCAAAATGTTTGTGTGGTAAATCCAAAAGGGCTGCTCACGTCGACCGTGGTCCTGGCGCGTGTCCTGCGCGACGTGAAAATTTCATTTGTCGACGCGCTGCGCGGCAAGTCGAAGCGGGTTCACAATTTTTATTCCTTTTGGTGTTTTACATATTTTATTTTTATTTTTTTAGTTTTAGATGCGGGTTATGGTTAGGGCATGTGGCGGGGTGTGTCCGCTGAATGTTGGCCATGTGCGCAGCGTGTAAAAATGGGCGTAAACTCAATAAATTAGATTTTTTTTGTACATTGCATGGGGATTTCTATGTATTCCTTTTTTTGTTTTATGTAAGTCGTTTGGCTGGTGCATTGGAATAAATGTTTAATGCCGTTTGTGAACTTTCTTTGATTAAATTTCATGTTTAGTTTCTTTCAATTAAAGTTTTCAGCACCGTAAGTATATTCAGCGAAAGTAATTCTTAATTAACCTTTGCTTTTTTCTTTATATTTAACAAAATGTGTATAAAAATACATGTCTAACGTATAAATGTAATTGTGAGATCTAGTAAAAATAGCCTAGACTGCTGATTGTTAGTTAGATGTATTAAGGAATTATAATTTATCTAAAATAATTTAATAGTTACCAAAACAGATTTAATATTTCATGACAAATGTGAATTTTAATGTTAATGTTTATTAAACAAGTTTTAAATATAATTCTATAAGTTTGTTTAATGGTTGAATTAAAGTTTTAGTTTAAATTTGCGGTTTTCGTATTTAATTATTATAATATTTTTTTAACACACAATGAAAGTTGGTTAATTAACAAAGTTATATTTGCAACTTGCATATGTACGTGCATATGCATATAAGTATATTTTTTTTATTGTATTTAAATGTAGCCCTCATTTTGTCAGCCGCAGTTTGAGCGTTTTTTTGCGGGCGCCTAAAAGTATGCAGCAGTTTTTCGCGAAAACGCTGCTCTTGGCATGTGTCACCAAACCTGTGTACACGTGTGTGAGCGCATTGTTGTTGTGCATACATAAGCCATATTCATTCGCCCTGTTAGCACTTGCTGCTTCTGCTGCCGCTGTCCGTTGTAGTTGTTTTTCGGCTCGACACAGTCAGCCTGATGTCTGATCATATTTGTTTGTGGTTTTTCGTTGCGGTTGCCGCTTAACAAAAACTGAACACACACGCACACACACACACTCCGCTTGCACACTGCACTATGGGGAATTTTACCTCTTTTTCGCCAGAAAACATATTTTATACAGTTGCATAAAACAAACCAATTTTGTCTTAACTACTAAGGAAATACATCAAACTGTTATGTTATATTATGTTATGTCTTAGCATTGCCCTTAAATGTTAAGATAACAGTTGTTAAACACGACGCATCCAACTGCATTGTGTGCATTTTCATTTTCATTGAAATGCAAATGATTCAAACTTTTAAAATGACAAGATTATGTAAAGCAGTTATAATAATATCTAATCTTTGTGATATTTACTTTTTGTACTTTGTGATATGTACTTTCAGTATGAAATTTGACAAATATCTATAATATATATTTTGAGTTGTGGTTACATTTATATTAGCAAATGGGCTGAAATGGACGCTTCTACGCGCATTACTTCATAAATATTCTTACACAATTTTAGGAATGTATTTCAATCGACCAGACCCAACATCGCTTAATAATACAGTTATTAATTAAAGTTCGAAAAAACAGGTCAAGTTCCCCATAGTGCACTGGTACAACCACAATTATAATGGCCTAGCCAGCTTTGGCACTTATTGAAGTTCAACTTTTATCAAATTAAATTTGCCGGATTACAGGTATTTAGAGTCTGAACAGTCTGTGGTCTGGCAATACAAGTGGCATTAGTGGTTGTAATTGAATTTCAGCTATAAACGTAAAATTCTTTCTCTGTTTTAACGCTGTGGCTTAATTGTATTTACAGCACATTTAAATAAATAAAAAATTTAAACAATAGCGACTAGAAAACATCTGTCAGTAACGATTTTTTATGGCAAATTAATTGATAAAGCGTAAATGCGTTGAATGATGGCGACAGCACTTTGTGTCAGTGTTGGTAAACGCCAAATTAAATAAACAATAACGGCACAAAGTGAATACAAATTAATTAAATAATTGGAAATGTACATAGAAATAATAAATGAATGTGTTTATATAAGATGTTAAAAAAAAATAAATCGCATTAGAATTTGACTATTCCACTATAATTTTATTTTCCACCACTTGGCTGATCCTAAGGGCTTTTTGTGTTAACGGTTTTAAGTGCAGGTCTCTGTGTTTTTATTATGCTGCAGGCATAAATTATTTACCGTTGCGTCTTGAATTACCTGCAGAAAAGCTGCAGCCACCGGGCTTGCAGCTGAAAATCACTTCGAGGGAACTCAATTTGAGCGTAAATTTCGTTTTGGTTGCACTTACGACAACAACGGCACAACCAGCCGGCAACAGCTTTAATAACAAACACAATTTAAGTGCACATAAAATGACTGAAATATCCAGCAACCCCCGCCCCCTCACAGAGTTGCACTTGGCAAGGAATTATGCACTCCAAGGATACGACCCGCATTTTATGCACTCGCCAGTAAAGTTATTGAGTAATCAGCTTTAAAATTCTGAACTAGCTGCTGCTTCTTGCATTGCCTTGCCTTGGGGCGTGGCAGTTGTTTGTTTCTCAGCCACAGTAGCCGGCGCTGGCGACTGCTTTCTGCCTGCAGCTTGCTGCATGCCCCATAAAATGCGCAAAATGTATGCCCAGGCACGTGGCAGCTGAAAATGATTGCGCGACATGCTTGCTTTATGCTTTTTGGGTGCCACGATTTATGCGGCTCCCACTGCCAGTGCGGAGTGGTTGCAAGTGGTTGCGAGTGGTTGCAAGTGGCTCTTTTTGCTGCTTGCAGCCAGCTGCTGCAGCTTTTGCTGAAGCTGCTCTCCTGCGATCACAGCTGCTTAGCATATCGCATTGGCCGCTGGTAACGTGACGTATGAGTGTTAATAACTTTTAACATGTCAGACCAAAAAACTAATCAGCAACAAAAGCAACAGAAGCCTTAACAGACTGAAAAATATTTCATTTTTTCAATCGAACATAGACTACTTATACCCTTTAATATTTATATATAACATTTTGACAAATAAATGCAAATAAAATAATAAATCATCATCCCGATTTGATAATGGGTAAAATAGGTTATAATGATTTTTTGCAAATTTATGTAACAGGCAGAAGGACGCATACATTTTCTTTGTCAACAGCACTAGCCAATTTCAAGAGCTAGAAAACCTTGCATAATCAGTTCGTATATATCATAGATCCAGTTTATTTTAAATTATCGTTTTCTTATTATCGATATTTATTGCTTATTTTTGGACCTGGTTTTTGAGCGTTAATCTGAAAAATATAAGGGCTTTCGACTATTTCCAAGCAAGCCATTTTGTGTCCCATTTTTACAGGGTATTTGTAACTATTATTTATTTACATTGTCTGACCGAATGACCGACATAAATAAGATGCAGACAATGAACAAAGTAGTTCGCCTGTTTGCATGTTACATATTTTTTTTACACCCGCCCACGCTTTAACGCATTTATTTATTTATTTTTTTATTTTTTATTTTTTTGTGTGCTACTGGCAGACTCATTAAGTCCAGTAATGACACTTTAGCGCTGAGAGCACGTTCTAAGCGGCGGCAATAATTCATGCCACTGAATGATTTGTGGTAGCCACCACAACAGACGTTGGCCCACAGCGGAGCCCATCGAAGCCAGCGTTCAGCGCCGAAGTGTGAATATTACGAGTATTTGTTGGCATATTTTAAGGTGAAATCGAGTAGCCAGAGACTTTAGGCCACTTTCCGCAGCAGCTGCCATGTGCCAAAATTATAAAATATTTTTGTTTTTAGCTCTTTCGTGTTCATTTTTACTCGCTTCTGCCTCTATAAATAATATTTTGTTGACCCATATCATATGAGCGTTGGTAGAAGTGATGGGAAATAATAATAAAATACTTGGCCACAGGCAAAATTGACCAAGCTACTAGTATAAATAAAAATTTGAAAAATGCGTATATTTTCTCCTTAAGAGCTTTTTTTTGTACATTTTGAATACAAATTAAAGCTTTTTGCATATGAATGCAACCTGTTTGTTCCACTTTTCGAGTATTACATAAAATATTAAAAGCCCAAAAAACATGCAAAGCTATGGCAGCACACAGCAAATGGGCCAATAATGTGACCTAAAGCACTTACTAACGTGTTAGCAACAAATGTAACATAATACATTTTTTACATATCATGCCAAAAAATAAACCTAAAACCAAGACTTTAATGTGCCAGCCAAAAAAAATAAAATATAAAAATGAAATCAAATACACACATACACATACGCATAATAAACGACAGTGATAATATTTATATGCATACATATATGTGTGTGAATGTGTGTTTGTGATGTGGTCAAAAAACACTATAAGCCATGGTGTTCGGCGGTGGGTGGGGGGTAGCCGTGGGGAGCAGTTGAAAGTGCATGACGCAAAGCGGCCGCAGCCAGCAAACCGCAGCAAACTAATAATAACCAGCAAAGCCACAGAAAATATAAAAAAAAATGTGAATGCAGCGGGGGGTGGTAGGGGTGTAGACCAGAGAGACATGAGCTAAGTGCGGCAAGTGTGACGCTAGGCGTGGGGGGGAGGTTGACTAAAGGCGTGGCGGTTAGCTAACAACACAGCAAACATAATTGCAACCACGAATTTTACAAATAGCTTTTAGTGTCAGCGCAAAATACATAGCGAACACTACAACACACACACAAGTACACCCAAACAGACTAATACACACACACACACACACACGCGTGTAATGCACATGCACTCAATGCATATCAGCGTAGTTCATGTTGCATGCTTTTGTGGGCGGAAATGTCGTAAAACAGCAGAGAGCAGACCCCGAAAGGACCAGCAGCAGCAGCAGCGAGAGGACTAATATTTTTGCCCCGTTGCCTTGGACACTCTCTAGCGCATATCTAATTTGTCATGGAGCCTGGGCTGGCAGCAAGAAAAATGCAGCAACATGCAGCAGGAGCGCGGGTCCTTGGCCACTAATTAATGCGGCTTGTTTTGGGCTGGCAAGTCCTTGTGCCTTGTAGCTGTTGACTTCTACCCGTCTGAGTCACCCTTCAAGCCACCCGCCTGTCGAAAAATGTTCGCTGGCTGCAAATTAATTTTAGCTGCTGCGCTTTCAGCTCAAAACCCAACCCGCAACTTGGCTGTTCATTTGAAACTCAATGCCGAAAAAGCTGTTGGCACACGGCGCGTATGCGTTATATTAACAGGGTTGAATATGCTTAACTTTGGCCCAACTGTCATCAACAAATATGTTGCAGCTCCTGCAGCATGTTAATTATGTTTAACTCAGTTTAATGGAACGTGTTATATGTCACGACGTTGGTATATTTCAGCTTACACATAAAAAAGCGTTATATTGGGCTTAAAGTGAACGAAAAATAATATGCAAACTTACTCTAATAGCTAACTGCTTAAAATACATTGTTAATCTGTTTTTATTTATTATAAATACTAAGCATATTTAAATATCAAATTAATCATGTGGACAGATAGATCCGGCTATTTTCTATCTCATAAATAAATTTACTTACATATTTATTTCACAGATATGAATTCAAATACATATTTACTTAAAGAGGTTTATTAGTGAGCAGTCAAATCGTAATTATATTTACTACACTTTTATCATTTTTTGTCTTGTATTCTATGAACATATGTACAAGACTTCTGCACTAATTTTTGTCCCATAATATAATTAAAAGTCAAATTGCCACAAATTTAAATGCAACTGAATGACAAATGCTAACAAGCCAGCAGACAACCGAAGGTATTTTTTGTTCATGCCAAAAACTTTTCCCATTACGAAAATGTTGGCAAAAAGTGAAAATATAAAACTCTAACCAGCTTTACGCCCCTCGCACGAATATGCAAAAATGCAACAAGCAAACATTTAAAACAAAAGTAAAACAATGCTCAATAGTGTTTTGTTGTTGTTATTTTTGCTTTTATTTGCAGCCCATTTTCATTTGAAGTGCCAACTTTTGCAACCAAACAAATGGTAAACAATAAAAGTGCAAGCAAAATATTTGCCATATGATAAAAGTTGAAGCACCTCTCCACCCCATCATAAAAGTACATATTTATATATATATATAAATATATACATTTATATGTACGACTTTGCTGTGGAGCATGCAATGGGCATAGAAAAAGCGCTGACAATATGCAATCAAATTAGCTAAATGCAGCGGCATTTCCGTTTCCGTAACGACACGGCTTTTTAACAGTACCATTGGCACCTACAAATTAAGTATACCACGGGTGGGTGCATGACTTTTTATTTAATTTTATTATTATTTTTATTTTTGGGGCGTGCCAATTTTGCAGACAGCAGCAATTTCCTTTTGCCTGTTGCCGTTGCAAGTGGCAACAAGAAATAAGCAAATTTGTAGCTGCTATAAAGCTAACCAAGTAACACAGAGACGCATACACATACACAAATACTCGCACATACATGTGAGCAGCTGCACCTGATGTGGCAATTCTTGTGAGTAACTTTATTTCAGCTGTTACTAATTATCTGTCTCTTGCCAGTTTCCAACTGCCGCTGTAAGTGTTTTAATAAGGAGCAAGGATAGTTTTTTATCTTATGCCGAAAATTAAATACCCTGACAGCTATATTAGCTCGAATTTCCTTTATATAAAAACCGAACACCTTGTTAAGAAAACAGCAAAAAATATGTGAATTTTGTTTAATTTTTAAAATTATTTATTATAAATACATATTTATATTGTTTATATTGTTTTATGAAGATTATATTTTGCTTCTCTTTTCTGATTTGCTTTCTATGCGATTTACCTTTTATTTTGTTTCATATCCAAGTACACATATTCGTAATTTTTTTGAGGGCCTAAATTGTTTGAAACATTTACATTTCCTGTGCTTAATTAATGTTTGAAGCTATTCTGTGCCCGTATGCGATAATAAATTAAAAAACTTTGCAATTTGTGAAAACTTACACTTAATCCGTGTTTCTGAACATATCAAATGTTGCTTGGATTCTAGCAATATTTACATATATGTAGATATTCGGAAATCCTTTAAATTGCATCTTACTAACAACTGCATTTGGGACAGATGCAACAAATAAACCTGTAGAAAGTGTCTTGCTTTCGAGCTTTCGATTATCTGGTAAACACATTAAATTGTGTGCCAGACAATGGCAGCAGACACGAACAGAAACACGTACAGCCCCACGGCGGGGCAGAAGGGTGGCAATTGTGGTGCCGGCAAAGGATGTGGAGAATAGGGCAACAGCGAAAATCGCGTGCTACGCGAAAAATATTTATTGGCTTGCAGCGGCGCGTTGGCAGCGCTAAAATAGAAATCACAGCTAAGGAAATGCTCAAGAAATGCTAAAGAAATAACGGAAATACAAAGTTGAGGTATCAGACCAGGAAGCGCATATCGCGTATGGCAAATGCAATAACAACAACAACGAGCACGACAACAACAAGAACAATGCGATCAGCTCGTAAATAAAATGCAATACAAATGTGCCCTGCCAGAGTGCATACAAACCAAAAACGAAATGTGGTACCAAATCAGAGACAGCTGTACAGTGAACATTGACTAAGCAAGGCAGGGGAATTTGTTTTAAATAATCTTCTTAAATTGCACTTAAAAAAATGCAGTTCAAGGTTAATAATAATTGTGGACTTCATAAGGTTTTTATATATATACTAAGCACAATCATATATGGCGGTGAATATATTATTTATATTGAATTGTCTAAAACTGTGAAATAAAAAAGATTAATTTTCTACATATCACCGTAATAAATAATGGTAAATTATGTTGCGACGTAAGAATATGAATTGAATTAATATTTTAATTAAAATTAGTTGTTTAAAATTTTCTTATTGTATAATGTATTTTTTAAAGTGTAAATAATAAATAATCAGTCAAATGAATGTAAACCATGTCTGAATGCAAATTACTAAAATATAAATTATTGCGTATTTTACAAAAATAAAATGATGGCCAACATTTTGAGTTTGTTGATTTTACTCCATATTAAACAAAAAATTAATTAAATATCCAGTGATCTTACTTTTTATTGAAATTCTGTGATCTACACTTCAAAGAACAACCGCACATTTCGCTCATTCTTTTTATTCAACAATCACCGTGTTTGAATGTGTGAAATACGCAAATAAACTAAAAAAAATTGGGCGGCCTCACCAATCTCTTTCTATTCACCACATGGAGAACGGCAACTGAACGTCTTGATATGCCGGAGCACAACTTTATTTCCGGCGCTGGGGAAAATTGGAAAATTTGCGAATCACGTAGCGTCGAAAAATAGAAAATGCGCGTTTTGCGTTTTTGATAAGCTGTCGTTGGCTAGATTTAATCCGACGCCCATTGTGCCGGGGCGTGGCAAAGCGGGTCATAAAGACTGCATTTTTATGGTCGCCTCACCAAGCAGCATGTTCAAAGTTAGCTTGTTCACCTGCCTTGGCCTTAGCTGCAGCTCATTTGGTAAGCAATAAAAAAGAACTGGTTGCCAGACTTACAATGTTTGCATTTCCCTTACTCTACACATGGTCGTGTATTGTGTTGCCTCTGCATAAGTCAGTGGGAATTTACATTTTCTAAATCAAAATACTTTTAACATTGCCGCAGATAGCATCACACTCGGGCTACATGCGTCAACAGCAAAGGAAAACACGGCGTAAGCACAACACCAACTTAACGGTAAACGTGTGGGCTGGTCACACGCCTAAAAGTATGCGATGTTTGCTTAGGCGTCTCTGCAAACACTCCCCAGCATTAAGCAGTTGTTGTTGCTGTTGTGCTGTGGGCGAAGCTGGAACAAAGTTTATTGCGAGCTCTTTTCTCGCTTTTATTTAAAAAAAATGGCAAGCCAAACAAAGTCGATGGGCGTGGCAGAGGTGAAAGTTTTTACCTGTCTTGAGGCGCCCAACAGGCCAACTACAAGCAATAACGGCATCTTGTTTATTACATACATTTTAACATGGATTTACGTGAGCGCCCCGCCCAAAACGGATGGCCAAAAATGACCAAAATGTCCTCTTTGTATAGTTTGTGGATAATGAGTTACATAAAGTTTGTCATACTTTAAGGTGTAGACTATTTTATTTTAAAAATTTTATTTATAATTGCTTGCAGGTTAGACTAAAATATAATATTGTTTGTGCGTTTGAAAACTTATGTATTTATGGAAAAAAAATTTGGGAGAATAAACAGTATTCTTTAGAATATGAATATACGGATGTTGTGATTTGTACAACTTATTTTTCAATTTGAACTGAATAAACGGGGAAGTAGTAATGATAATTAATGTGATTTTAAATGGTGGAAGTATTTTAGGTGTTTTATAAATAATAACCGTTTATAGGCTCCAACTCACTTGCTTATTAATAATATTATTATTCATTATAAACAACTCTTGTGTTGGCAATAAGCTGACAGTTCAGTAAACATGCACAATTTCATTTACGATTTCATTTCGAAAAATCGTTCACAATGCAATTGCAAATGCGATTTTCAATTAAATACATTAATGTGTTATTTAAGCATTGCATTAAATTTAGAACTTACTTAAATTTACTATATGAGTGGTGTGTGCAGTCAATTGAATTTAATTATGAATAGAAAATGTGTGTGCAGTGGGTAGTGAAAAATGCATTGATTAGCTTTTGGACACTGTTACACTCAATAAAATTTAATTATACGCGTATTAGGTGAACATCTATTGTCAAACCAACTAAATCGTGTTTTAATATTCAAATATAGCAAGCGCAAATATGTGTACAAAAGCTCCATTATTATATAGTAAACGATTAAAATGTTGTTATAAAACTTAAATTATATAAAAATTATAATAAATAATTACATAAAAAAAAACAAGTAAGAACGTTGCTGTCGTGTGTAACCAATAGCGCAATATTCGTTCACAGTGTAATAAAAACATATATTATTTGTGCAATGCAGAATTAATCTCTAATCTCTCTCTAGTATATGTAGATGAATTTACCTGCTCCAACACATTCTGATCTTGCTTTATGCTTTTTTATATTCTTTTGACAAGTAGATTAGCGGCATTTATACGGAAAGTAATTCATACCATCTGCGGCAATGGACAAGCTACGTCGTGTTCTGAGTGGAGATGACCGCACGCCGGAGGAAGAGACCAGCATAATTACTTAGATGAATGATATATATGTCAACACTAAGCTGGAGCACACGAATTTGGGCGTTTTGTATATGTTTCGTATTGGGAATACTGTTGTCATTTCTGGGCTCGATTGCTCTCTTTCTCCATCGCGGCATTGTCGTTTTTGCCGTTTTCTATACACTTGGAAATCTGGTATCAAAGGCCAGTACGTGTTTTCTCATGGGCCCTTTAAGCAGATCAAGAAAATGTTTGCCGAAACTCTTCTGATCGCCACCAGCATCGTGATCGTTGCCATTGTCATGACATTCGTTTCGGCTATTGTGTTAAAAAAAGCCGACCTTACGCTAATATTCATTATCATACAATCGCTCGCCATAACTTGATATTCTCTGTCTTATATACCCAATGCACGCGAAGCGGTCAGAAATACCGTGTCGGCAATCTTTGAGGTGTAGCTTAGTGATTTTTACAGAACTTTAAGTTGTATTCTTGCATACAATTTCAATTTGCAGTGTTATATGTATTATAAGTTATTTACTTATGTAGCTCTTAAGTTTCTTACAAGAGCAATTACAAAATGCAATAATCTAGTTTTTAGAGCTCAGATTGTTTTCCTACTCTGCTTATTAAATTTTCGTTGGTTTAATATCATTTATACATACATATACACAATATAAATTTAATTTAATCAGTACAGTTTGCATAAATATATATTTATATACATTTTATAAAAAAAAAAATATAAATATGACAAATACAATCCATTAAAAAGATTAATTCGCAATTCCAAATTTTGAAAATAACATTTTTTTCGGATATTAGATATCAAATTTTATTTTTAAAAATTCATATATTTTAAAAGTAAAATCGATCTAAATGAAAAATCATGATTAATATGTCATTAAACATGGGGGTGGGGTCATGGCCGGAAAATTTTTCTGTAACATCTGCGGGAGTTTCCCAGTAATATAGTTATATATAGTTTGGTGACTATCAAAGGTGCAATCTGTGGGGGAGGTCACCAGCTATCTACATAGCAAATTTGGTGGCTCTATCTTAAAAAATCTAAAAACTGTGGGAGATATAGGCATTTCCGATTTTTAAGGACAATGGCGCTGGGAGACGTTACAGTGGGCGTGGCCGGGATTGCCAAGGTGGCAATCTTTTTGGGAGGTCGTCAGCTATCTACATACCAATTTTGGTGACTCTAGCTTTAAAATTGTGGACTTTATCGTTATGCGATTTTAGGTGTTAACGGTTTGCCACGCCCCCAGTGGGCGCAGCCCAAAATCTTTAACACTTTACTGACGCGGGTACACACGAGTATATATCAAAAATATCAAGTCAATAGCTTCAATAGTGGCGAAAAAAATTGCGTTCATACGGTCAGACGGACTGACGGACGGACGGACAGCAAGACGGACATAAAAATATATTGGAATACAGTGTTTTAAACAGTACTTTTTGTGATGGTTTATTGTAACTTTGTAACCAGAAATGTGTTATAAATGTTTTCAAGAAAACAACCATTTTTTTATATTTATAAAAAGTATGTCATTAAAAAATTTAAATTATCTCCAAAATTAAAAAAAAAATTTATAAATATAACTACCCCAACACACGCACATATACATTTAAAAAAAATCACAACTATAAAAACCAACTGCTTTGCAAGTTGTTTGCACATTTGTTTATTTCGCATTCGACCCCTTATAATGCCAAGTTATAATTTCTTAATATACGTATCCTTGGCTGTTATGCCAGCTGAAAACCCCCTCCCTCTGTTACATTCTTCACAATTTTTCAAATGTACATAGCAGCTGTTAACATTTTAATTACGCATTCAGTTAGCGCAAAGTCGCAAAATTATGACGAGGACCCTGAAAACATAATTCAGCGCATTTGGCAAAGCTATGTTTAACATTTGTTGCGCTTTTATTTATAATTTTTCACATTTGTGATTATTTAATTTTTTTAATATTGTAAGCAAGAAAATACGAACATGTTGTTAAGAAAATTGTTTGGCTCTGGGGACTCTAAGTAAATGTTTGATGTTGCTTGTAGTTGACTTGATGTTTTTGCGGCCTAGTCAAGTTTTATGGCACCCCAAATGCACATAAAATCTTGGCAATTCCCGCACCGAACGTAAAAACTAGTTATGCAGAAAACATATGGCATATGCCTCTACCCGTCCTCTATAAAACATTTTAAGTTTAATGGCAATTAACCTTTCGCGTTTCCAAAATTAAAATCATGAGTCTCGAATAACCCGCGTAACCCGAGTGGATCCACATAAATTTTAAAGCGCACATATTCCTCAGTTGAGGAGAGAGAGAGGGAGCGGGAGGTTAGTGGTTGGCAGACATGACATGTATTTATAGCTGGCCGTAGAACTCAGTTGGGCATATTACTAATACGCCATGTTGGCTGCGCGGCTTTGTTTTATATGCACACCCAACACACACACTCACGCGCTTCAAGTGCGGCGCGAGAGTCAAGACTTGACTGCAAGACAAAGCAAATGTCTGCCAGTGCAATCCTTGGAAATGCAGCCATCCTAAATTCCCCTACGCCCTGCTCATTGGCAAGCCAATGGCATATGGTCTCTTTGCTAGGCGATGCTGTAGCAATTGGCTTCGTAGTGGCTGGTGTAGCTCGTAAATTGAATAAAAGTTCAAATGTTGGCAATTAATATAACGAAAAAGTTAATGCCACATGCGTGTGCGTGAGTGTGTGTAAATGCGAGTGTGTATGTATGTATATGCTGATTGCTGCAGTGCAGCCTCACATTCATCCAACAGTGGCTTCTTGGCAAAATGCCGCTATATCAGTTAGTATGTGTGTGTTTTTGAGTTTGGTTAATTTAAAACAGGGATGTAGCTTGTGTAAATTGTCTAGGGGGTGCAACTAAATGAAAATTTGAGAAATACAAATGGGGAAATAAATATAAAAAAAAGTGATATGAGACTAGAATTATGTTTGTTTTATTAAATGTTTTTACATATGTACTTATTTATTGAAGAGATTTTAGATTTTTATTAGAAGAAATCTGCTATGTATAATTTTAAGACAATTTGCAATTCAAAATCGAATCTTTTTGTTTGTAAAAGAAGCATTCATTGCACTGTACTCTATGTGACGCACACGCACACATGCACATGCACAGTAAAACGGGGAGATACAGAAACATTCATTTAGATTCACACATACTCCTACTTACATTCACACTCGCACTCCTTGCTTGGCAATTCATTGCTCGAATCGAGTATTTGTGTATGTGTGTATGCGTGGCTGTGTGTGCATCTCTGCTGGCATTTGCAGCTTCCTTTTAGCCTTTTGCCGAGATTGTGGCACACGCTAATTGCTCGAAACGTTTGAACCCTCCTTCCACACACCCGCTGGCTCTACGCCGCACCCTCCGCTACAACGCTATGTTAGCACATTGCCACCCTAGCGTATACGTAATATGCGAGCATATGGGTGGAGTTTAGGGGGCGATTGCATTGAAGACGTGCTCCATTTCAAAATCGCTTCACTGGGAGCTCTAAAACAATGCCTCGTTATTTTCCCAAAGTTATTGCACATTTGCTGCAGTTAACACTTGTTCTGATTTTCTTTCTGTTTTGTTGTTGTTGTAATTTAATTGTTATCTGAATGTGTTATATGTGCGTGGTTGTTGTTTAAGCTTTGTTTTCAGTGATACTTATAGCACAAGCTGTTTTCTGTTCTCTTTTCTCTTGCGTTCATGAGTGCTCTTAAATTGCAATTTCCCAAAAATATATTTAACTTTATTATTTTGGAGAAATAATGCATGTCTCATTATAGAAACTTAAGTCTTAAAAATTAAAGTAGATATAGTTCAGTGCAAAAGCAAAAAAAGGAAAGATACACAATGTTTTTAAAGATAAGGAAATAAAAAAATAAACAGTTTTATGTACTTTAATCACAAATATAATTTCTTGTGATTTTTATTTGCATAAAAGCGCTTTAATCTCTATAAAACTAATGTAGTACTTCATAATAGAAATGCATAACAAAATAAATAAAATATATTATCAATTATATATAATTTACTAATTTCATATTTGTGTGACCCAATTTTTATACTCGTTCACGAAAGAGTATATTGGTTTTGTAAAATGTCCGTCTTGCTATCCGTCTGTCCGTCCGTCCGTCTGTCCGTCTGACCGTATGAACGCAATTATTTTCGCCAGCCCACTGTAACGTCTCCCATCGTCCTTAAAAATCGGAAATGCCTATATCTCCCACAGCTGGAGTCAACAAATGCATATATATTGCAGGAATGCTCCCCCAAACATCACAAAAAAAATTTGTTGGACACACTCTCTCCGGCCCCCATAATCGAGTAAACCGATATACCTGAGAGCTCGAATCTAAAAGTGTTGCATATTTGCATAATTTTAAAGCTAGAGCCACCAAAATTGGTACGTAGATAGCTGGTGACATCCCCACCTTGATATCTCGGCCACGCTCTCTAGAAAGCTCTCCAGCGCCCGCCCTAAAAAATTGAATATGCCTATATCTCCCACAATTTTTGAGCTAGAGTCACCAAATTTGGGATATATTTTGCTGGAATGCTTCCCCAAACAACACATGAAAAATTTTTTGGCCACCCTCCCCCGTATTAGCAAAAATCGATATATCTAGCATCTCCAATCGATAACACGTGTATATTTCCCACAATTTTTAAGATAGAGCCACCAAATTTGGTTTGTATATAGGTGGTGAGCTCCCCTAAAGATTGATACCTCAATATCTTAGCCACGTCCTTTAGAACGCCCCCAAGGCTCCCCCCGCCGGAAAT
>SCDS01000137.1:0-15548 GCA_004149465.1 Drosophila nigromelanica | reverse complement strand
TGAGCCAGAGAGATTGTTTTTGAGTTTTTGAGCCTTTAAAGATTGGTACAACAGTTTGGCAACGACCCCCCACCCCCACTCTCACCCACCCTCAGCACCACACATATTACCAAATATCGAAATTTTAAAAAATAATAATAATAATTAAGAACGTGAACGAGTATAACGCAGTCGGTAATGCCCGACTGCAACGTTCTTACTTGTTTAATAGTTGTTTTTGTTTCGGGCTAATATTTGTGGCGCAAGTGGCAATGTACCTAAAGAGCAGCTTCTTAATGTCTTTTATACTCAAGTTTTCTTTCAAAAAGTACAACAGCTTCTAAATCGCTAAAAGCTCGCGTAATTATTTTAGGCCATTTAATAAATGGCCAAAATTGCTAAATTGAGGCAACTGTTCTTAGTCTTCTTGACAAACGCTTTAGTTAAATCATTTAACTGTTTCGCACATAAAAACGCAATTTGCATAATCTTTTACTCACATACACACACACTTAACTACACGTGCATATGTGAGCAATGGGAAACACGTTTGTAATTCCCAGTCGTCAACAAATATGCGACTTGTTCTTGTTGCTTGTTTAGTCTCAAAGCGCACAAGGCAAAAGCAAATCTAATTTCTAACACAAAAAAGATAACGCAAAGGAAAATAAACGAAACAGCCTTAAAAAAAAGAATAATCAACAATAAACAAGAGGAAGAACGGCAGACAGTTGTGCCCCAAAAAGTATGCAATGCATGTGTGTGGCATAAATCAAAGCTAGACAATTTTGGCAAGGGAAAAACACGAGCTGCGAAACATAAGAACTGAACAAAAAATATTAAAAACATCTTTTTTAAAATATACAAACTACAGATACTCTGTCTTAAAGTACATAAAATAATATATTTTTAAATCTATGAGTTATGGAAGTATTTATTTATAGATATATTAGGGGTTCATTTGAAAGATTAAATTAAAACTGGATTTTTATTTACTTTTCCAAATAAAATAGCCAGATTGCATGGGCTATTTATAATGCATTTTATTTCTCTGAATTTGATATACAGATTGTGATATTATTAATTTTCTACGCTTTTCCAACAGAGTCTGATATATATTTATGATTTATATCTTTCAATATGAGGAGTTTCACAGAGTTAGATTTATCTCCACTGAGAAACATATCTCTTTTTACAGGGTATTCAAGGCAACACCTCAGCTATAAAAAATTCACGTCGAGGCGGGAGGGAAATCAAAAGTAAGTGACAAGCCGACAGGCAGACGCACATAAAACACATGTGCACCACAAACAAACAGTATGGCTGAAGTTTTGCAGTGTGTGGACTAGGAGTAGGGGTGAGTGTAGTGTGGGGTAGGTAGCTTGTGAATGGCGTTTGCTGTGCTGTATGTCAGTGACAAGTTGCCCTTTGAATATTTACAGGGCTTCATGTAGCTGCTGACGCGCCTAAGTACTTTAATTGTTTGAATGAGAGCCAGCCTGTTGAGGACATTAAAACATACATGTCAAAACGTTGTCAAAAAAATCTTTAAAATATTTGTCGTAACTTGTTTATATCCAAATATATTGCAGTTTAAAGTTTAAGGCTGAGTTATTATTGATGATTGGCAGCCACTAAATGAATGATAGATTGTGATACAAAAAAATGCTTGGGAATATTTATACAGAAATGGTTATCTGATAAAGGAATATTGGAACAGCATTTGCTTTTATTGTAAAACCTTCGATTTTTCATCATACATTTTTACGAATCAGTATACATTTTGCCATCTTTCTAAAAATAACATAAAAAATTCAAATACTAAATTGTGTTAAAAATTCTTTGTTTTTTATTATAAATATTTTTTCCCTATGTTTTTTACTGTAACTTATTTTCTTTAACTATTTCTATCTCACTCCCAGTCTCTCCTTCTTTCCCTCTTTTTTAGGTTTTCTCTTCTTTCTAACAGTATTTATTTTCTTTTGTATATATTTAAGCTACTTTTCTGCTGCTCAGAGTTGTTTAACCTCTGTGCTGACATGTTTAATCAGTACTCGCTCATCGCTCCCCGCTGTTCTCGCATTCTGGCAGCTGAGTTGACCAAACAAAACATTTTTTGTGAAAAAAATGCACAACAATTATGACTACTTTGTGACTAGACGAGTTGCAGACAATGCCAGGAGCTGTCAGGCACATGTACCGTCTGCCTTGCACTGCACGAATGCAGCTGTCTTTGTTTCCACTTACGCCGTGCTGGTGGGTGAGAGGTTGAAGGAGGTTTCACAATTGTTGTGCTGTGTTGCTATCAAATTATGCGCATTGCTCAATTTGATGGCCAAATCGAGTGGGTAGAAAGCGACAGCAGATTAGATACATTGAGATAGAGAGAGCACAAAGTGTTCCCTGTGTGTGTGCTATTTGTGCAACTAACTAGGCACACACATACACGCACCCACTTCCACAGACACATAAGGATTCAGATCAGCCTAAATGGCAAACATGTGCATACAAATTCAATAAATTTGATTGAACAATGCACATCGAGCAACAATTATAATGGCAAATAGTCAACAATTGAATTTCCCATTGATTACGTTTCTGTATACAAAACCATTATCGGCTGGCCACGTCAGTGGCTGCCACAAATTCAACAAACGGCGATCAGACAGAGAGATTTTATTTATAAATATATATATATATATATATATATATATATATATATATATATATTTATTTGCCTGGGCTAACAAGAGTTTACTTGCACTTAAAATATATAATTTATATTTTAATCACAGACAACAAAGAGCTGTGTGTTTGTGTTTGGGGGAAACCACAGCAACCACATGGGCGTAGAAAACCACAA
Source organism: Drosophila nigromelanica (assembly GCA_004149465.1). NCBI lineage: Eukaryota > Metazoa > Arthropoda > Insecta > Diptera > Drosophilidae > Drosophila > Drosophila nigromelanica. The sequence continues at coordinate 12,706 of SCDS01000137.1, read as the reverse complement.
AATTAACTAATGCAGCTTGTGCCCAAAATACAAGGATATACAATGGGGACAGAAGGCAGAATTATGGTTTGTAGTTTAATATTTATTAATGGGCAGAAAAGAAATGAAGCGTTGGCCGAAACCAAATTGAATGCATCAGCGAACCAGTTAATATTAAATTGCCGCATCGATGAGCACAACAACAAAAACAGTAACAAAATATCAACAATAAATACAAGTGGACAAAACAAAAAAAAATGGAAGGCAAAACTATGCACAGATTTTGTCTTGAGGTTTTTCGGTGTCCTTTTTTGTTTTTGTGTTTCCCTTTGGTTGCGCAAACATCAAAAGCTTCATAAACGCGCCACCGAAAAAAAACTTATGACTCCCAGGGGAGACACTTGAGTGACTACAACAATAACAAGAGCAGAACAACAACAACAATATGAACTACAACTATAGAAAGGGCAGGAACTTAACTGGTTACCCAGCAGCAGATCCAAGCAACGAAAGAAAAAAGCTGGAAAAACCGAAACTATTTCTTTGCGCAGCGTTGTGGAAAATTAAAAACGCCCCACCAGCTGCCTATATAGAGAGCAGAGAACTCTGCCAGCGAGAGACTTAGTTCGAGTGGGAAGCGCTGCACGCTGATTATTAATAACTGTAGCTGCAGCTAAAGAGTTATTAGACTAACACACTTGGCACACACACATATAGGCATTTTTGTAGCTGTATGCGTATCTTATAAGTAACTGTAGCAGCATATGCAGGCTTGTCTGCGGCACAGATTTCCCTGAAGGCCATTGAACTGTTGACTGCATCTAATGATGAAAATCTGGACACACACATATACATACGTACAGCCACACACACACACACACACACACAAACATTCTTATACATTTTGATTGCTGTTTGCTGTCTCTAATCAGCTTTCACATTACGCATACGCATCCAATTGATTTATTTGCGGCTCACTGTTTGTTTGGCAATGCATTTTATAAATTTATATATTTTTGTGTGTTTTTATCTTTGACAGTCGCATAGATGTGCAATTTATAACATTTTTGCATTTGCATAAATTACAGTACAGTGTCAATACAATAACATTTGATTGACAACGCGGCGTATGCGCAATATTTTCATTTGGTCTTCCATGTCTCTGTATTAGTGTGTGTTTAGGTATAAATCTTGTAATTCTGTGAAGATCGCACAACATCAGCAAACTGAAGCAATTTTTGCATTATTACTATAATTTGTTTGCAATTTTCAGAGGGAAAGAAACTTATTATTTATTATTTTTTATGTGTGCAGAAAATGTGCGGTAGGTATATGTTTTGTTTTGTTATTACACTGTAAACGAGTATTCCGTTGTCGGTTAGACCTGGCTACAATTTTCATTTGAAAAATGTCAAAATAAAATTTTATTAAAACAACAACAATAATAATTTCAAGTTAATATTACATTTAAGTTAAAATATTTACAATTTGTAATTTAGTGTATACATCATTTAATTCAATGCAGATATATATTTATTAGTAAATTGTTCTATAAAGTTGCTTAAGCTAAATTTAACCTTATATAGAAAATGTATATTTTTTAACTTTTCAATCTGAATGAACTTTTTAATACATAATTACTGTTACCTTACAACACTTAAAGACATTTCATGTAATTTTACATCATCAACTTATCCAATTTTTAATATTTTAGCTCATTCAATAATTCAACGAAATCGAGTGCTCGCCAAATCATTCAAAATGTTGATAAGATACGTCAACTAGTTGATGTTGTCAAGGGAACCAGATCGACAACAACAATATTGCATTCGAGCAGTCAATGCCACTGCGTTCAGTCAGCCTTCAGCCTTGTGCACTTGATTAAAGGCAAAATGGCGCAAGAATTACAAAATGAGCGAATATAGCTGAAATTGGGCATGGTAATGGGAGTGGAATGTGTGGGTTGGCTAAGCGATAACGGTTGGAATGGATAAGCCACGGCGAACATCATTTTTTAAAATGCTTCAGCGTTTGCGAATGCGGCCGTGCGGCGAACAGCGCGAAACCAAAACGCATTCAGGCAAACAATTGCAATTGTAATTGAGCCGCGAGTCGGCATGGACCTGTGTGTAAATATACCTCTCTCTGAGTGAGTATGTGTGTATGTGTGCTTGTGTGTGTGTGGATATGTGCGTGTGCTGAGTCTGTTTGCATTGTTATTTCAACGTCGGTCGCTTAGTGGCAATAAAAAGAATGTGCATTCCATAGGGAAATTATGAAAGCGGATTTCTTTTGTTTAGAATCGTTTCTAGATTGCATGCAGCGAGTGTTTCCGTGTGTGTGTGTATACGAGTGTATTTGAGTGTGCACAGCTTTATAGCCATTTCTGCTTATTGCTAATGCGACTGTTGCTGCAGCCGGAGCATCCGCGCCAGCAGCAGATACGAGTATCTGTGATTACGGGAACCCCAGCCCCACTCCTTAGCGTTGGTTGAGGTCGTTATGTCTAATGTTGATTGCAGCATAAAATATTTATTAATTTTTGTATTGCCCCCTATATGGGTCAAACTTAGGAGAACAAATATTGTAACTATAAAAGATATAAAATATAAAAGCTAAAACGTAGGCAATAGTTCTTTGCCTACTCCCAAACATATTGCTATAAAATTAAATCTTTTAAATAAACGTTTAACTTACAATTTTTGTTTAAATAACTTCTTGCTATACCCTTGGCAGTAAGATCTTCAAGGAATTATAGCGGAATTTTCAGCGTTGGCTTTTATTAGCTCGTTTCCCCCCATAATGCACGATGCCAAGTAGCTTGCCAATTGACAATCCCCAATGCCATGCAGTGTGCTCGTCATCAAAATGTGCGTATGCTCAAATGTATATGAACATTTTACCACTCTTGATCCCCCGTCACTCCCTCTATGCCACCTTCCAGCTACTCGCAATACATACTTTAGCCCGCTGGAGTGCGGAGTGCCAAGTGCCGCATGAAAATCAAATTTTTTATGATTGAGCAGCCAAGCAGCATGAAAGTGGCATAGTTGAGGCGGGGGCATGCCACATGCATATACGTATATGCATGTATATGGAACAGCCATGGCAGCCATACAACTGTTCCAATTGAATACAGCAGAGTGCGCGATGTATGCCAATTGGTTGCTATTTTGTATCAGGCAAGCAATCCGGCCCGGAACGCACTTTGACTTGATGCCAATTTTCAGTGCAACTAGCTGATTTCATTTCCTTCTTAAGCGTCAGCGCGAAAATATAATTTGCATGCTGCATGTTACAGATACAGATACTGAGCACTGGCTACAGATACATTTCAAATGCTGAGCAATGGAGGGCTCTGAATGCGACATGCTTTGCTCATAAGGGAAATCGAACTTTTATCAAGTGTATAAATTTGTCTTGTTGTTCGGCTTAAAGGACAATGCACTTTGTTGTCCCGTCTGATTGCACTCAAATAAGATGAAGGGCACCACGGGTCACGATTAAACAATCGATTGAATATCGAAGTCTAACTCGAAACGTATTTAAAAATTTTAATATTAGCTCTCGAAAAGAAAGAATACAAATTATGCTGCTACATCTAAAAGTAGGTTTTTAGTTAAGGCTTTGAGTAGTTTTCAAAAAAATTATATTTATATACTCATTTTAAAAAGCTTAGTTTAAAATTGACAACTAAGAAACTAAATAAAATGTAATGTTTTTTTTTTTAATCCATGACTTCATTTCACACATTGATAGCTTAGCACTAAATGTTAAAAATAGTTTTAAATACAAATGAACTTTAGGCCTTTTATGTAGAGCACAATAGTGCAGTAACTAAGAGGTAAGAATTCCCTGCACGTTTTAAAATAGTAGCTTTTCATAGCTTTAAATAAATTATTCGAGCTCAAATGCAAAAATAAGATTTATTGAATAAAATCACACTCAATTGGCTATTGGCAGCTTATTGTAAGGCAGCCAACCGACAAGCACACTTAAACTCGACTTTGATGCACATTTAAGATACATATTATTCAATTTGAATAGATTAACTATTTCTTGGTATAATCAAGTATATTGTACACAAAAGTACAATAGAGTTGAGCTACAATTTTCGCTGCACAAAAACAATGGAAATAAGATAAATATTTTCACACGCGACATTTTCAGTGCTAATGAAATTTTGCTTTCAACTAAATTAGTGTCCATCTCAGCAGAAAGGCAACAACAATGGCAACAAAATAAAATTAAATAATGCAAGCACTTTTAGGTTAATTAAACTTGAATAGCAACAAACAGGCAGCAAACGATGCAGCCAGACTCTAAGCCAAAATAGTGAGAAGAGCTGAGTAAAGTCGCAGCTGAAGTCGGAGATGGAGTTGGGCGCGTTGTAGGCAATGGACAACTTAAAGGATGTACAAGTGTAAGGGTTGCCTGCACTTGTTGTTTTTGTTGTTGTTTTTGCTATGGTTGTACTTGTAATTGTTATTACAATGGTTGTCCTTTTGCATTGTTGCTGCTGCTCCTGCTGCTGTTGCCGCCAGTTGTTGTCTGCCACTCTCGGCTTGCACTTTTCCACATAATTGTGTGCCTGTGGATGCCCAGTCCACACGCTTTTCTGTGCATTTACAGCAGCACATGCCAAAAATTTCCTTGCAGACTGTTCCCAAATACTGTTTGGCTTTAAACCAAAATTTCATTTCTTATATATTAAATTATTTATTTTTTTATAAATTTATCATTTGTTTTTTTTTAACTTAAATTACAGCCTTATGGTCGAAATAATAAATATAAGTAAATATTATAAATATTTGCTACTGCGGTTTCAGATACTATTACTTTTTAATGTTTAATTTAATATCATTTTCTTAACTATAACAAACTTAAAAAAAGTATTATCGAATTTTTTTCTAGAAGTTGGTCCCTTTTTTATTGTTTATTGATGTTGATGTTGCTGCAACAAGAAACTATGTGAAGTTCAGTAGAAAATTTGGTGTTTTATTATTTTATTTGGATAAAAAACCATTATGAAATTAAGTGGAAATTGTTTTCTGGAACTTAGGCTCTCTCTGGCGTTATACTCGGTGCTGCTGTTGGTGAAATGTGCAAAAGTAAACAAAAGTGTTGCCAACTTGCCATAGACAAATACAGGCAAAAAGATACGTTGGGCAACTGCTATGGTGTGCGTCTGAGTGTGAGTGTATGTGTACGTCTGTGTGTGTGTGAGTTTGTTGCTTGTAAGTGCTATCTGAGTGCTAGAACAAGTTCCTTTTACTGCTGCCTGCCGCTTTGCGTAGCTTATTATAATTGCCAGCGTTTTGGCTCGTCTCTTGCAAGTTGTTGGCTTTTGTTGTGGGTGTTGCAGTTGCAAGATTTTCGGCTGTCCATGCAACGACATTGGTGTTATTTGCCCAATGTTTCCTTTCATTTTCTTTTTTCTTTTCAGGTTTTTATTTGTAAGACAGTTGCAAATTTCCAAGAGATATTTTTATTCAATGTAGATTTTTATGTAGTTCAAAATTAATTCTTTAGAACTCAGCAGCAAAGTTGTATAGAAGGAGTCACCGAATTGATAAACTGTTTATTTCGAATAGCTTTTAGGTCCCTGTACACCACGGAATTCCTACAAAATGTCTCTTTTTGGATTTACACACATGTTTTAAGCGCATTCATAATTGCTTAGCCTTGAGCTTGTTGCATTTTGTCCTTGTTATTTGGCTTGTTGTTGTTGTCGTTATGACTGCCATTTGTAGCGCATACAATTGCTAATTGCTTTAAATGCATTTTAGCCGGAAGTGGCTTTACTTAAGCCGCTGGCAAATACAGACACACACACACTAACACACACAGCAACATATGGAGATGCTGATACGGATGCAACGAATGCAAAGAGAAATAGAGAGTGTGTGAGTTGTGGATACAGATACAACAAATACTGGCTGCATAACAACAGTCGCATCCAACGGATGCAAACGGAATATACCGCACATTGGCTGGCATTATCTGGGCTTTGGTTTTATTTTATTTTCTTGTGTTTATTTATTTAAAGCTATTAACTTGGCTTACCCTTAGCTGCTGCCCTGACTGCTACAGCTCTGCATATTTGCATTGGCCTTTTCAATGCTGACACATTGCATATGCACAATGTTCAACAAAAACTCTTTTTCTTACACACAGAAAAAGTAACTCAATGCCCCCACGCTCTCTTGGCTGATTTTGTTGGCTTATCAACTTGATATTTAATTGAAATCAAAAAGTTTATGATTGTTTTTGCATGCAATTTCTATATGATAGTAAAATATGCATGCGGGTTATAGCTGCAGCCATTGTTTGGCTATTTGGCCTCGTCGTTATCCTCTTGTCTGTTTGTTATTGCCACCCAGCCCTTTTGTATTGTGGCATAATGCATGCTGCATAAATAAGATACAGGCACAAGCAATTATTTGCTTTGTACATGAATTTGTCAATATTTATCAATGGGTGTTCAAAATGTCAGTTCACATGAAATAAAATATGATAAATTTTAATTAAAACACATAAGCGTAGTATACTTTAAAGTAGTACATTTTGCTTTGAAATTAAAAGTTGTAAATATAAAGAGATTTTTTACTCTACTCACCAAATACTTATATATAAAAACGTATATTTAAATAAATTCTATAAAATATTTCCATTGTCTGCTTGGGCTGTAAAACCTTTCAGAAGTATTGTATAATAAGTATATTGAGTGTCTCTTTCATATGAAAGCACAGTATCAACAAATTCTGCCAAGCAGCATTTATTTGCTTAATAAAATTGATTGTGTTTTAAGACTTGACACGAGGCGACCGAGTGAAAATGGAACCTGTATGGAGCCTGTGTGCCACAAACGCACTCGTAAAAGATTGCTGCACTTTAAAAGTGCGGCTTAGGGGAAAGTTGAAGCTCTTTCGGTTACTTATGCGCTGACATTTTTATGGGTATTTTATGGGTAACGAGCGAGTGTGGCAAAGACAAAGCTAAGCTGTATTTTTATACTTTTCGAAATCGATAAAAATGCAAATTAAACAGCGCAAATGTGTGGAAAGGGCAGACCGTAAAAAATACAACAGAGAAAAAAATGAGAACTTGCATATGTGACTTGAAGAGATGTGGCTCGTTAAAAGCAAAGCACGGCAAATTCAAATGCCGGAAAATGGCCTTTGTTTTGAGTTTGGGGCGCGCACACACATACAAGCATAAATATGAGTATATACAGAAATGTCAAACGGAAACAACTTTTCAAGTCAGTTGCATGATGGAGGACATGCCCTGGCCCAGACGTCCAGATAGAACCCAAAGGAAAAGCAGTCAAGCGACAAATGAAAATTGCAAAAATGATCGGAAATGACCAATTTGAAATAAAAATGTTACCAAAATGTGTGAGTGTGTGTGTGGGTGTGGCTGCAGCTAATGTTAAATGCAGTTTAAAACGAGCAGAAACTAACCGTACATGTGTGTGTGTGTGTGTGAGTGTGTGTGCGGAAGTGGAGCACTTGACATGCACAGGCACGCACATCAACACAGGACTATGGAAGCAAATGCAGTCGAAGGATGCGCCTGGCACTCGGTTCGTTGGCCCCAAGGAAGCAGCCGAGCATTTCAGACGACGATTTTCCGGCGTGAGTTTGTCACATGTAAAAGTCATGTGCATGATTCGCACTAAGAAATATGCTTAGATCATAATCGCATCAAGACTGACCCAAAACTTATTGCCGGCCAGCGTTGCTGACAGACAAATTAGAAACTTGTCATCTGAGTGCTGGCCACATATCATCTCTGGTTCAGCAGACCTCTATTATAAAGTATTCTTCAGTGTTTTTATGGTTTTGTACGAGTGCATTGACCCTCATATGGCACACAAGCACAAGCACACACCGATGTACAGCTCATAACTCAAAGATGTCATCTTAAGTCCGCATCTAAAAACAATAACACGCAGCACACAGAAATTTTTGCATTTATACAAGCATCCTTTTTCTTTTCCAATAAATTTTGCACTTCTATTTTACTTGAGCGGCAACAATTTTGCAACCCTTTTAAAAAGACGCCCTCAGTCAACCGACATGCAAACAATTCATCAGGCATTATAAAAACAACTTCGGATAGAAAATAATAAACATGTCCTCGATAAAAAATGGCAACAGAAAAGAAACTATTCTGTGTGAATATTAGAAAAGGTTTTTGCATATTGCTGACAATCTTTGCATTTGCAAGTGAAGAAATAGAAAGAACTGAAGATTTTGTTGCTTGCAGCTGTTTAAAAAAATGCGAGCAAATGTTGTGTATGGCCTGTGAAGTAAGATTTTTATACCCTGAGCCCATTGGCAGATTTAAAATATTTTGGGTTTTAAATACCTCTCCCCAATCGGTTTGTATATATATTTAAATGCTCTTAATAAGTCCTAAAAATTTTCTAACGATCATACATTTAGTTTAGAAGAAAAACTGGATTAAGTTTCTATAGTGGGGGCAAGCGCAGCTACAGCAGGGTTCAGGGTATCTCCTAACCAGGCGCTTTTTCACTTGGTTCTTTTAACATTCTTATGTTGCATTTTGTGTTACATTCGCTTCCTTTTTGGGGGTGCTTTTAAGCACTTTCCTTTTCCCGTGCGCAAACATTTTGGCGAAAATGCACAAAACTGAAATTTTGGTTTTCCGCTTTCGCGTGGTCAGCACTTTCTGCTCAGTTCTTTTGCTGACACTGCTCAGGCAATAACAGTTTGTGTTTGTTTGCCTTTGGCCGTTGTTGTTGTTGTAGTTGTTTGCCTGAAAAAATGTGTCAACAACTGCGCGTCGCAATTAGCAATGCGCTCGGAAATATGGTTACAATTTTTTTTCTGGTTGGTCGTAATCAAATGAGATTTTTGCTACATGCCAAACGAACATGGAATACCAAAAGAGAGCCAAATACCAATTTGGCAGTTCACACACACACACACACACACACTATTAGCGATGCACATTGCGCATACGCCTCATGTTCAAGTGGAGCAACAGCTTTTGGGCAGTTGCAAATGTCCGTTATTTTTTCGTTTTAGTTTTATTAAGTTTTTAATTAATGTATGAGCAGTTAAAACTTGTAAAAGTGCTGTCATGATAAACTAAAACAATATTTCTCACTTGGGAGCCCAACATCCCACACATACACACATCCGCATATGTGGACCAGGCCACAGGAGCCAAGCCGGATAGCTGTTTAAATAAATGAAATTATTTGTACGTGTAAGGTCTGTGTGTGGGTGTGTTAGTGATTGGTTGTGCCATTAAAATATTTTCGCCTCATTATTCACTTCAACGAAGTAAAGTTTTGTATACCCGTAAAAAGATGTAAAATACCTTGTGGAAAATATTTGAAAATTTTACATAAAAAAAGTAAAAAAATATTTTTAGGGCATCTCAAAATTAAGCTTATATTGTATTTACAATAAATAGGAGTGTTTGTTTTTAAGAATTTAAGTTTTGTTTGCATTACTTATTTAAATGAAGAAAACCCGATTATTCTATGGCAAAGCACCTACAAATGGGTTTATTTTATTTAAATTTTTTTAAGTTTTGAATTAGATATGCTAAAGGAATAGCTTTGCGATATTTCTATTTATTTAAGGGAACAGGTTAAAGCCTTTGTCCTTTTCATTTTACTTTGCTGCCCATTTTATCGGGGAAATTGAATTTGTGGTTGGCACCCAATGAGTGTGCTAAGTCATTTGGCAAACAAACTACAGCAAGTGGCACACAAGCTTACACACACACACATTTTTCAGTAGCCTTGCGGTATAGGATTGCAATGTGCGGCAGGGAAAGGAAAAGGAACAGGGACATGGAGCAGGTTTTTGCTTTGTTTGCCTGTGTGTGTGTCGCCCTAATCCTTTATGCATTTTGTGCCCCAGACACAGACTGACCCCATTCACAAAATTTAGAATGCCATCTATCAGCACGCACACACATACACACTCAGAGGACGCACAGGACACGCAGGCGACATGGTCAAAACTTTGCACAATTAAAGTTTAAGTGTTGCACAAACTTGTGCCATGTGCTTGAGAGCGGCTACAGAGCTGATGATGACCATGCTGATGACGATGATGATGATGTTGATAATGCTGATGACAAGGACAATGCATAAAATGCATTTTGTTATTATAGACTTTTGTGACGATATTGGCACGTAGGTGTACTTGCCTTTGTCCGAAAAAATAACACCTTTTTTGGAAAAGTTCGGTACGCAATAACAAAGTGCAATTAAAAAGTTTGCCAACACTTGCGAAAATATTGAAATCGATTATAAGCTAGCACTAGGTACCCAATTGTTTTTACACAATCGCAACAGAAATTATATTCTAAAATTTGTTAGTTTTTTTAAGGGGCTTGATCTATCTTTTGCTTTAACATTTGTCTTCGGGCTGTTAGCCAATTGCATTGTTCCTTAGATTGTTTTCGTGTCGTTTGTGTGCGCATTTATTGAGAAAATAGCTACAAAAAGAGTTCAAGAAGGAATATAAGAAAATAACTGTCAATAAAAGCATTTTTATGCATTAATTTCTTTGACATTATTCTGCGTCGCAAGTTGGCAGGGCAAGCAAAAAAAAAACAAAAATCCATTGTTAAGGATATACCCAATACTTAAATTAATAGTAAAAAGCATAGGAAAGTAATTTGGAAAAAAGATTTAAGCTATAGAAAAAGTTCTTAATTTAATGGAAAACCAGCAACAACATACAGAAAATATACATTACTTATTTTTAATTAATTTGTTTTTATATTGGCAGATCAATGCGAAAGCGTTTAATATACCCAATTTGCATTCTTTTTCTGTGCACAGGGTATAACTTATAAAACAAAAATGGAAAATTCGCAAATGTTAATGCAACTACTGGGGCATTTTTGCTAGTTTACTTAAGCATTACGAAACCCGAGTTGAACTCATTGAATATTTAAGAGATTTTCGAGGTAGCTTAAGAGTTATTCAACGACAATCGAGAAGCAATTTGTTAAACGAACTAATTAATGCAAACTATGTTCTCTTAATGGTCCACAATAAAAATGGAAATAAATTGAAATTACAAATGAGTTGGGCAACAACATTTATACGGAGATCCTTTAACAATCACGTCCTTAAGGCTGTGGGAATAAAAATATAAAATAAAATGCATATAATGATAAATTGTCTTATTTATATAGAGTATGATTAATATTAACAATATCCACTCACACTCATGTTATTATTAATTAAGTACAACGTATGCGCTTTACGCTTGTGGGGTATAACAATTCGGTCTGTTATTGATTTCAGGTTAATCATACATTTAAATTTACATAAACTGTTATTAATAAAGGCGATTAAATGGACAAGAATATAAAAATGCCAGACCATTAACAATATTAATAAGCTGTCGCTGTGATGTGAAATTTATATTATAAATTATATATAAAAGTCGACGTACAATTGTTTTACAGGCCCAAAATGCAATATGAATATTCATGTGCTATATAAATGTTTTTGCGAGGATATATATATTTTTTTTTTATATTTATATCATTTTGCCTATAGAATTAACTAAAATATGATTTTAACATATTAACAGAAAAGCTGGAAAAATTATTTCATCACATTTAAATAAATAAAAATGAATTAATATAAATCCTTTATTAATTATAATATTAGAATTTTACCAACCTTAAGATATAATCATATTTCATATATATTTAATACAATCAATTTTTGATTACGTGGAAACTATGTACAATGGTTAATTTTTTAAATTAATTATTTATAACGTAAAAATTATTACCAAACCCCTAAAGTCATAAATAAATCTACGAAAAACATGAAATGCAAATGCAATTGCACATAAATTATATTTAATACGCCTTTCTTAACAACAAGCGAAATACATCAATAATAATATGAAATGGAATGAAATGAAATACGCGAAAAGGACCACAAAAAAGCTTAAAGTCAATAAAAGGATGAGCAAATGATGTGTGCAAAATTAATGTTTGCGATAAAAGTAACAATGAAATAACTATATTTAATGGATATTAAATATTAATTCGCATTATATGCGAAAAATACCCTACATAAACACTTTTAATATATTAATCTTTTTTGTGGAAATATTTAAAGGCTCTTTTGTTTCTTATTTTTGATTAATCATGTATGTATGTTATGTATTCGATGTTGAGCCGAAGGGACATTTTAACAGCGGTCTCTATTTTTCAGCATCAATTAAAAACAATTTTAATGTTTGGTATGCATTTATGTCGTCAACATTCTGAATTTGTTTGAACGTGTGCGGCTGTCCACATGAGTGGCCCCTGTTGAGTGCGAGGGTGACGGCAGTTGTGAGGTTGAGTGCTAGTGTGGGTGCGAGTGTGAGTGCTGGCATAAGTGTCTGTGTTGGGCATGTTGTCTGTTTGTTGTGGTTCTCCTGCTGAAAGGCCGACAAATGAATAGTGCAGCTTTGATTAAACAGCAAAGCTGACGGGCATTTGATATGGATGCAGATGCAGATACAAATACGACTATATTTGTATATACACATATATATATATATAGATTCTGATAGAGATAAGAATACAGATGCAGTTGAGTATCTTTTTCCGTCTATATCTACATCCATATTAAATGCATTGTTTGCTTTTCAGTACTTTATATATATATATATATATATATATATATATATATATATATATATATATATATATA
>SCDS01000136.1:346975-390930 GCA_004149465.1 Drosophila nigromelanica | reverse complement strand
TGCCAGCTGCCAGCAGCAGTCAACTCAATTAGGATGCTTGGAAATGATTCATTCTAATCTAAAGTCGAGTATCTGCAGTCATGAGCGGTGCTGAAACCGGCGAAGTCTGAGCCTTAGCCCGAGTCTGGGCTTCAGTCCGATTTACCGTTGCACCATGCGGCGGCATTCCCCGCGGCGGCTTTTAACCATTTGTTGTGTCTAGAATTTTGCATGGCTATTTCATTATTGATTCGCATCTGACTAGCTCACAAATGTCTTCATTTAGTTACCGTTTTGGACACGTTTACACATTAAACATTCGCTCAAAAATTTATGACAATTTAAACGCCCTGGGGTCAGGACAATTAGATAAACAGATAAACAAAATAAGCATATGCTCCATATACAAAGTGAGAGCTGTCCCGTATGTTTTTCTGATTCATTTGCATTCATTCATTTGTTTGAATGACTAATTGATGAGTTCAATGGGTGAACTGTAGTGCCTGTGATAGCATCATTAGGTAGATCCAAGCTCGAATCACTTGGTTAACATTAAGCGATGAAAGTGAAAAGTGAAGTATGGTAAAAAAAATCGAGGCAAATCTCTGCACTTTCATTGCATTTGCAGCATCTGCTAATGAGAGCTGAGAGACAGGTAAATTTGAAGTGTTTTTCCAGCTGATCGTTTAGCGAGTGGCTTATCAGGTTCAGCGATTGTTAATTGAGTTTTTATTGCGAATTAGTAGAAACCATTGAAACCCAGTCTCCGATGGACTCTTTAGTCTGACAATTAATTTACTCATTAGACCATTTCTGGCACATTTAATAGCCACAAACAGCACTCGGCCAAAGACGTTAAGAACGCGGCACACAGCCTTCATGTCCAATACGGATGGTTCTGGGAAGCGCTCTGGAACTTGTTGCATTAATGTGACCCAGAATCCGCTGCAAAATTCCCAGGAGTTTGCTGTCTCGCCTAAGATTTGTGCATTCAAATGGTCAACTCAGAACATGCAAGACTCATAACTCAATTAAAACTTGGGCTAGAGCTTTCCATTACAAATATACATAAGTCTAGCTGTAACTGTAACCATTGGCTGTATGTCACCAGCTTGTTGCTCATCTGCCGCCAAGTACCAATAGTCACTAGCTGCCCCCCACTCTACTGCTGCAATCTATCTACCTGTAACTCACTTGAATGCAATTGGACATTGCGCTAATGAACAAGTGGACAGTAGCACAGCGTCAGTTGGGCGTAGCGACAGACAGCCGCATTTCGCACCACATATCCAACTAAGTCGCCGCCATATCCATGTCCATGTACATGTCCATATCTGTGTCCATGAGTGTGCAATTGATTGCGCGACAACATGTGTTAATTACGCTGTTAAATGGCGTTGATGCAACGTCAAATGGTAGCAACTCGCCCCAATCGACCAGTTATCAAATGGAAATGCTTATGAAATAGTTGCGTAGTGAGTGTGTGTGTGTGTCTTCTAACCCATAAGAAGGAATAATTCACGTTAGATACATACGAATTGAGAAGACGATTTTTACCTTTTACAAATTGCTTAGCTATTACTGAAACCTTCGAATCTCAAAAAGTGATATATCATTTAGAGTAAAGAGAGTTGTGTTGCGTACTAACCTTGGTATCGGGCTTGGTATTAACTATTAAGGGGACAGGTTTAAATATCTAATCCATGCAATAATTGATGGTTTTTACCTGTATCAAATAACAAGAATACGTTAGTTTATTAAGCAGATACGATGAAAATTAGAATTCATAATATATTCCTAAGCTGTAATCGATAAGTAAGCCCGGAGCATTTAAGTTCACATCTAGTAATGCAATAAATCCACCCATATAGAGCTTCTTAGTTCCTGAGTTTCTGATTAATTCCAATAAAAACTACAACCCCTAACCTTGAAATTTAAAAAAAAAAAATAAATAAATAAAAGCAAAACGAAAAATAGCACCGTTTGTAGACCAAAACTCCAATAAAAAAATTCAAACAGACAGTTCGCATTGCATTTGGCACACGAAAGAGAAACTTAAACATTTTGTCGTTTATTTGGCAAAGCCACCACAACGAAAAGAAAGCCCCAACAACAAATTAGTTACAATTTCTGGCTTAGGCTTTGCTTTAGTTCTACGCTACTTTAATTTCGCATCGTGTACACCCGTACAGAAAATGTTCAAGTAATTGTGTTATCGATATTTGATTTACACGAGAAAAATCGTGTTGTGCACACACTTCGCACACATCACACATGTTTTGGGGCCTGTACAAAATGCGCTGAATCATTTACGCTGGGCTCAGTTTCAACATCGGTTCAGTAGCCAGCTCTCAAACCGAAATCAAACTATAGACAAACCAACCGAAAGTAAAAGATCCATTAGTTCGAACAAAAGAATTTTAATTGCGATAGTCAACAAGACGCGGGCTATTCTAAGCGGCGTTCGAGCATAAGTTAATCTCTTAATGTATATGATCCAATATGATACAGTTTCTTGAATTGGCTATTTTCGCATGCGCTGATAACTTTCATTTTCTTCACTTTCAGTCACACCTTGTTGTTTTTGGCATTAATAAATAGTCTTCTTTTACCGCCAATCATCTCTATTCATTATTCATAGTTTCGAGGCTGCCAATCTGATGAGATCACATGAGTTATTTTTACGATAGCTTGATGTGACGATTTTTTGGTACTTAAGGGCTCCCAAAAATGAAAAATGCTAGTCAACATTCTCATTTTCATGTACACAGCTGACATTTTTCCGCACTGGTTATAAATCAATTGTGCTCTCAGCATTCTATTCAAATTGAATTTCCGGTGTTCTTCTGTTAACATGTGTAAAACATTTTCACTTTTGCTTCATTGCTGACCACTTGTGCTCCTAACGAGAGGCCCTACAATGATGCTTCAGAACCGTACAGTTGCAGCGATGAATTGTGTTGCATTTGACAGCTGTCAAGTTGTATTGTAATGTAATTTACATACGCTTCTTAAATACTTTCATTTACATACATGCGTGAGAGAATTCTGAAGATACATATGCAGCTTTAATGTTTGGTAAGTTGTTATGGTTTATGGGAATAAGAAAATTCTACAGCCAGAAGTGGATGTTTACATGAACTAATCAAATTGCATACAAACTCTTATTTACTTAACGGATTATGTCTATGTATAACGAGGTTCTGGTTCCGTTTGAAGTAGAATTGAGAATCTCCAATATTATAGATACATCATAGTTCATAGCTCTAATTATAGATAGAATTGTAATCTACTGATAAAGTTTGTAGTCATCCGATACAATATCAAATTACTCCCTCAAAGCACTTACCAAATTACTCACTATAATAATATAATTATTTTCATTCTAATCAGCTATCAATATTATTTAAATATCACCTTTAAAGGCAGCATCACAACTATACTTTTGTTCAGAGCCATTCATTTAAATTTGAGTATCTATTCAAATTGACTTTTATTATTTAAGTGGCCACTTAAACCACAAAATGTGCCAAAATGATTCAGCAATTCTGATGGACGAACATGGTGCGTGCAGAGATTTGATCAATGCGAGAAATATTCAAAGCTATTAAAAGAAATTAAACCATCATTCAATTGAAGTTCAAAACTCAATTTCCAAAATCGACTCAAATTAAGTGCTTGAAAAGTGTTTACAATTAACGCATTTAAAATACTTTAGGTGGTTGCACAACAATTTTTAGTTACCTTACATAACCGCGAGTCAAAAAATGATAAGTTTTTTGTTAACACTAATAAATTTAATGCCCAACAAAAGTAAACACAAAAACAATATGCAAGTGAAATATATTTTCTACAACATTTAGTTTAGTTTCATTGCTATACGAGATGGTTGTACAGTCGGACGTATTTAAGCCAAATTGCGTGTACAAGCTAACGGCTGACTTTAATCTTTTATGGCAGAGCGACATGGCTAACCGAGTCGAGCTAATTGCAGCCGCAATTTCGTTTAGTTTTGTTTTAGCGATTGACGAAGCGCTTGAGAAGAAAGTGCACAATTTCAAGTAAAGCGAATAATGTCAACCAATGAACATATACACAAAAGTGCCTAACTCGGTATATACATGTATACAGTTCAGAGTTGTACTACGTATTCGAAGCCCTTTTGGTATGGTCTTTGCATTTGACCGCGTGCCATGACGCGCCGGCGCTTAATAATCGTAAATAAATTTTGAGTATTATTTTGTTTACTTTCTTTTGACTGACGTGAGAAGTGGCCCAGACGATGATATTGTATGTGTGTGTTTGTCTGCATGTCATGGCTCTTTTAATAATTTCACAGATATCCAACAGCTATAGGGACAAAGGCAAAGGCAACAGCTTTAGCTGCAGCGTGAAATCTCTTTAATCATTGACCAAACAAATAGTTCGTAGAGTGTGGGTACTGATGAAACATATAGATTTCAATGTGAAAGTTTAACGACAGGCATACAAAACCCCGTACGCACAAACATATTTATAGATATATACGCATGTACACACTAGGCGATATTATGATTATCGCCTTGATGGTCAAGGAAGCAGCTAAAATTCAGCATCTAATCCAGATGCAGCTGCGAGCTACCAACTTGTTATCTGCTTATGCTCTGCCTCATGTGGGGTACATACAACTTTTGAATTAAACATTTACATAAACGTTGCATACCTTATCTGTACTAAATTATTCCAATTAAAAAGAAATCGTACAATTGCTCTAGTATAGAGTAAGAGATTTCAGTAATTCAAACAAATTGCTAAATGTCGAAAATTTCCTAAAATGTTTTGTGTTTCATTCTGAACACTCTGTCGTTAATCTCAACCCTGTTGTAGCTTACGCCTAAAATAAAATTATTGAATTTCCTTACGGAAAAGTAATTTACTCATGCAAATTTATTAAAAACAAGTTAGAGCAGTACACAACATTAATCAATTTTAAGAGGCTCTTGAAATCACTTTTGGTGCTGGGTATCAAAAAGTCGATCACACTGAAACTTAGCTTTATACTTGCTTTTTAATTGAAAAATGTTAGCGGCTCTTGGCCACTTTGCACATAACTGACAAAACACCGCGGGTCTGGTATGGGGTCTGGGTGTTGTTACTCTGCTATAGCTCTTGCTTCTAATCTTAATCGCAGCTAATCACAGGCGATCAATTTTTTTCTAGTTCTTTTTCCATTTTTTTTTTTTTTTTGTATTCCAAGCAATGGCGAGGAGATGTGTTTGCAATTTGAAAAACGATAGAATAGTGCCTTCTGCTCCATTTCGAGGTGAGAAGCATTCAATTGGGAGGCTGCTGCTGAGGCTGTTGCATGTTGCAGTTGCTAACACGTCTGGGGCGAGGCACCTTGCAGTCGTTGTTGCCGGCTGCTGCCGCTGTTGATTGCTCCCAGTTGATTTGATGCATGCAAGGCACAAACTGACCTTGACTATGACTGCCATTGACTTTGTATTGCTGAGGTGGCATGTAATGCCACTGTCTTTCGTTTAACCATGCCCAGAAGCCACACACGACACGCCAAATTCTGACATTTGCATGGCACGCAGAGCGATCTACCGCTTAGCCTATCGGATTTGCAACAGTTCTTCAACGGATTTTTGATTTATGTGCCACAAGTGTGACTGCCGTTAGCCGGGGCGTTGCACTGTTGCAATGCTGCACTGTTGCACTGCTGCATGTTGTTGCACCGCCCAGATTATGCAATATTGATTGCACAATAATTGGCGAAAGGGCGCAATCGCATACCCCTACAAGGTGTCGACTCACTAACGAGCTGTGAGCCAAATATCGACAAACAAATGCTGCCATAAACTTCATAAGAATCGCTAGTGATTATGCACAAGTACTCGATACTTGTACAACTTCCGCCATTGTGAATTGGCATCGTCTAACGAAAATCGGACCGCACTGCAACTCTAACTGTGACTCTGGACTCTGTCTCTTCCTGTTGCACTCTAATATGATAACAAATTATGGCCAGCCAGACTGTAGTGGAGTGTGCGGCGCTTTTAATACTCATGTAGTCGCATGTGTCTACTGGCTGCAGTTGGTCTCGAGTCAGCCACATATGGGGAGAGCCAACAAGCTGCTTGGCTTTTATGATTATCATGATATACGAGTGCCCATTGTTTTCGGGAGCAGGCTACTAAGAAAGACTCACCAAAAATGGCCAAGCCAAACTGTTGTGCTGTGTAAAATTTAAATGAGCAGCGCAACAGTTTCACACAACTTGGCAGCCAACAATTTGTTGCCTGCCACATGCAGCTCAGCTCTCCTCCAATAACCACAACAGACAGACCATTGCATTCCACTGGGCTTATCAGACCACATTAGGTGAGAATTGTGTCACCTAATTAGCGTAAATGAATCAAAAAGGCAGCAGGCTGGCACTTTGCCAGTCTTACCGCCTAATCCACAAATCTCAGGTGGCAAAACGTGACGATCCGTTCACAAAAACTGAACCACAAATGTTGCAAGCTGCCTCTTTTTGGGCTAATTTCGTGCGTCACTTGAGTTGCATAGAAAATTGTGGCCAAACAGCTGAATAAACGTGATTGAACCCAAATTCCAGTTGACAGCCACTGTTTGGACTCGAACCGCGATTTTGAATGCCCAACAGATTGAGGTTTTTCACCGAGAACAAATGCTTTAAACTCGCACCAAATGATCGTGGTTTTGCCATTTCCAGAATTTACACATGATTAATGACATAAACCTCAACACTTACGCGGTATGAAAAATTGCTCGGAAATGGTGAATATTTTAATATGTACAAGTACTTACTGACCATTCGGCCATAGATCTTCGTTAAAAGTCTGCTAGAGTTAAAGCAAAGCGGGTAAAAACAAATGAAACCTTTTGGCTTATCTGTACGTACACAAAAAAACATTAATATGTGGCATATCGAAAATTGAATACCCTTACAAACATATTTAACAATTAATATTTATAATATATAGATATATTTACATTATATAGATGTATTTTTTTACAATACTATATTATGCATTGCATATTATTATACGTTATTGTCTTTACAATTATTCTAATAATAATGACTTTACTGGCTATGTAACTTTTAATTTCCATATCAGAAATATTTATATTTTACGATTTACTTTATGTAAATTATATGTATGACATAGTTACACTACCCAGAGCAAGTGTATAAAGAGTGCAGAAAATACTTTATTTTTATTGTCATTGTTGGATTTTCTTTATAAGTACTATTGTACCATTGTACCTATTATTGTCTATTACTATTATCATTTCTGTGTTAAGCTATGCGACGCTACGACAGCCTCACATATCTTACACTGTACTTAGATACACGTGCGATGCTCAACGAAGATGATGAGACTCTCTAGCTGGTCATAATGATCATGCTAGGGCAGTGGTATTTGTCGCAGTATTGAGCACAGAAGTTCTTGTCATTGGCAAAACGACTTTCACCGGGTTTAGAATGCTGCTCAATGACATCTTTTGGTCGCAAAATTTCTTTTATGAGTATTTATGGCTTGTGCAGCCTAAAGATATACGCCAGATAGGCAAAAGGGCAGCCCAAGAATTTCTAATTTGTGTCTGTTAATAAGCTTGAGGCCACAAATCAAGCATTCCATAATTAGGCAATAAAGAGGCCCTGCCCCAACCAGCCGCCAGTTTAAGAAATTGCATCATTTATCTGGATAAAATTTCACTTGGAAAACGGGGCATCTCGTATTTCCGGGTCACACGCACACATAAAGATGCTAGCACATATACATACATGCAACACATACAATTTCAATTTCATGTTGGTCCCGACAATATTTTGCAGCGCTACCCGCGGCAACAAATGCAATAGCACTTAAAGGGCCGCGATGGCCCGGAGGACACAAACAAATTACAAACAATAATCACCTTTAATTAACGCATCGTTTTATCTCCGAAATGAAGACCCCAAAGGGTTCAGCTATAGCATACCTTCTTCTTCTTGATTTTAACTGTTAGCCCAAGGGGGCGTTGAACTTATTTGGCAAAAGGCGTTGCCATTGCCACAGCATTCAAATGGAATCTCTACACTTCAGACAATTTATGAGCGACCCAAAGATTTCGATCTTTAATTCACCAACAACAAATGCTGTCGGCCCTTTATGGATGAAAGCCATCACAAACAAAATATGTGCTAAATGCTTAAACAATTATAAATGCTCTCAATTATGACTAGATGCTTTGATTCCCACACAATGCATGTTGTTTATAAGTATGAGATGTATAGCAAATATTTTATGTGGTATATATAGTCGGGGCAGCACTACGCCAAAACGATTTCATGCCTCTCAGACAAGTGCTATCAGCAACAATTGGTAATCAAGTACCAATGATCTTTCACAAAACGGTAACAAAGCTTTATCGTCATATATGCTTTGAACAAAGCCGCCAAAAAGAATTCCAAAATATTGAAACCATGTGAACTTGAAATATAACAGAAAATAACAAAATGATTTTTCAAAGGTATTAACAGTTCAAGGTTTAATAGATTTCGCACTGCAGTTGATTTAGTTAACGATTTAAGCAAACGTGAGCGTGTTAAAGAATCACCAAATGCTGGTTTACATACACAGCCATAACACTTAAGAAAAGGCTCTCAGGGTTCGCGGTGCACATTTAAAATTCAATGCTGGCATACAAAAAACAAAGCAGAAATAAAATTTTCTCAGCTCATATTTCACCCAGGCTGGGCATAATATTACGCCCAATTTGGCGCTGGCAACGGTGCTGGACCTGGAACACGTCTTGGGCTGGGGCCCCTTGTTAACATCAGGCAGTTACAATGGGACAACGTTGGCTGTTTTTGTTTGTTATACCCTACAATAGAATCTAAGGGGGTATTGTCAACTGGTTTGCTTGTGTATAACGGTAAACAAATGGAAAGGCATAAAATAAATTAAGTGTAAATGGCAAGTGGAGACATGGGATATGGAGCTGCTTATAAGAATTTTATATTTACGCTAAAAAATATATTAATTATTCTGTTAGTTATAAAGATATATAAATTATGTTATTTATATATATTCAATATTATGTTAAATAAATAATTCCATAAATAAAAATAAAATAAAATTTCCAAGCAAAATCTATATACATTAATAGCTTTCATTTAAGACCCGAATATATATTTATACAAATCAGTTAAAATGTATAACAGTGTAGAGGGTATACAATGATCAGTGCTATGGAGTTTCCTTGGCTGTCTTACTTTGTATGTTTTTGGCAACTTAATCAGCAGGCAAAGGTAAACGTTAACGGATGCTTTAGAATTCACAGAGTCAGCCAGAAAAAGCGAAGGCATGGAAACACGACGCTCAACGCTTGCGGTCCACGACCCAGCCGTAGCCAGTTAGGCAGGCTGGCACTCGGGCAGGCAATGAAGGAGAGGGGAATCAGTTAACAATTCACATCTTGCAGCCAAAGAGTTATTGGTAGCTTCTCTTTTTTTTTTTGAGTTTTTGGCCTGAACATTAATTGTATAGAGCAAAAACAAACGTATGCGACGTAATTAAAAGTATTTTTGGTTCATAAATTTGCAAAGCCAGAAGAATACAAATGACTTAGGCAAGAAACTGACAACAAAACAGCGCGTGTATTAACCATGCTATTTGCAGCTGCTAACGAAAGCGTCGCAATTTTCATTTTCACTCCGAAAGGAAAGTGGGCAGCGATTCTTTTTGGCAAACGACAAACAGCCAAATAATGCACCTGCTGTTGGCAAATCGCTTGTCAAATCTTCGAAGCTCATCAACTGAATCGCCGCTGCTTAAAGCAGCTGCCTTTTGTCATTGTCGCAAACATTTTTTGTATATTTTTGGCGGTGAAATGCAAGTTGCCATTCCCATGTACAAAAACAAAATACAAATATTTGGTAATGGACATTTTCGGACATATTTGGTACTTTGTATTTCCGCTAGTATTCGATATTGAATGAGACCAACCATGAAGTGCGAATACTTTAGTAACATTTGCACTTCCTTTCGCGACATTTATATTTTCATTTCCATTTCCATTGCCATTCCCATTTCTATTTCATTCAGCAATTCTTGACTTAACGCTGCTGCTTTCTCCAGCTCGTGATGATCATCTGTGCTTTACCCGAGTCGACAAGCTCATCAGTATGCGGGGGCCATTGTCGCAGTCATTCATTGAAAGCGAAAGGTCGCCGTATAATGGCAACAGCAACAGCCGCCGCAGCAACAGATCTCGCATCAAATTCAAATTGATTCATTTTGAGTTTATGATATGCTTTTCTTGATTTGATGCTTTTGATGTTTGTTTACATTTGGAATAGACGAGTTTGTTGCATTAGGCGTTTAATCGTTAAATTTATGAGTTGAATATGCAAATGTTAATTGAATTATTTGTTTAATTGTTACTCCACACAATTGAACTTTCGTTTTTACACTGGAATCAATGTGTATCAACTTTCATCAGCATTGGCATCTCACTTAGTACCCATAAAAACCTACTATGAACTAATTTAAGTGTATGCATTTCTTCCGTTACCTTTCTCCAAAGGCAACTGACTTCGTTTTGGGCTCCTAATTCACTTAAACTGTATATTACTGCCGGACAAAATCTCTATGCAGTTTTGTAATTTTGTGGAGCATAAAACGCACGACAACCAATACCGCCTTTGGCTGACCACAACTCAAGGCAGCACAATAGAACATGTGCGCAAAAAATATGGAAAATGTGTGGCAAAAAAAAAAAAAAAACTCAAAAAAAAATGCATAATTATAATTTTCATGTACCAATAACTCAGCTAAGTGTACGGTGTCCAACTTGAGAAATTGATTTTCTTCTCCAACTTCTAGATTCTCAAGCCGACCATGCACTGGTTTCAATTTAATTAATGATTTTGAACGTCGTGTGCCCGTTTTGAACTTTTCCAAAGTGGATTTTGTAATCATTTGATGGGCTCTAAAATTATGAATGAAATCAGACATATGGAAACAGAGAGAGTACTTACAGCACACATACGCTATGGAGAGAGACATAGAAAGAAAGAGAAAGAGAGAGAGAGAGAGTTGTAAAGTGGGAGAGCGCCTGCGCGCGAGCGTCAAACAGCTTTTTCTGTGGACGCTGAGTGAAAAGCTGCGCTAAGTTAAAGCCAGTGCTGACTTTTCCACACTCAAAAGCAAAAGCAAACACAAACACGAAAGTAAACACAGTATGCAGCTCAAACTCAAAGCCATTGAGCGGTTTGCGTGTGCGCGCGCTCATTTCTTTGGCTTTCTTTGTTTGGTTTGCTTTGTGGCTTTCTTTCGCTGCGGCCAAAAGCAACGCTCACCGCTCAGCACCAGCTCACAACCATTGCCATTGTCAAGGCGAGCGCACGGCCAGCCGGAGCAACTCTTAATAGCAGCGGCAACACCAGCAGCAACAATAGCAACAGCAGAAGCAGCAGCAACTGCATCAAAGTCTTCAAACTTATATAACGACAGATTAGCCCGACGCTTACTTTAGTTATTCGGTCAGCTCTCGACGGTCAAGTTCGCAACGCGACTCGACTAGTTCGCAAAAAAACAAAAAATAAATTATAATAATACGCATAAAATATATGCATACACATATTTGCCAGGAAGTGTGTCTTAACTTTCAAGTGCAATTGTAAAAGCAAAAAATCCTAACTAAGGTGTAAAGTGAGAAAACTGTGCACGAAATTAAACCAAGATAAATTTACAACAACAGTGCGACATTTAAAAAAGTATTAAAGAAAAAACAACGAATATAACAAATATCTAAGGATATTTGGCGCTGGTGACTTTTGCCAAGCTTCAAGAATTCTTGCAAATATCAAGTGAGTGTCTAGAAATATGAATACCATATCTACATTAAAACTCAATGTCAATGTTGCCTTATTTTAAAAACTTCAGCTATTATCCTTTTTATTAAAAGTAATTTAATATATATTGTGAAAATAATGATGAGCCCCAAATTTTAGAACTATACAAAAGATTTTAAAATTTTTATAAATATTCTTTAAAACTATGTATTATTAAGGGTAAAATAAATGAACAACTTGTAGAATATTATTGACATGATCTTAAAAAAAAATCATTCACAATTTATATTACCGGAAAAAATGTATAAAGAAGCACCTGTTTGACATTTTTTTGATTGAATAAATATCTTAGCTTGAATGTTCGGCAATAAGTTGTCACATAAGTAAACACTTATTGCAATAATACAAATTTTTGTTCCATATATTTCCTGTACCCATAAAAATATGGGTTAAAAATATATGTAAAGGATTAAGTACGTGTCAAACCATCGCTACTTAAGTCTTCTTCATCTAATTTTTTGTCATTAGCGTATGGTGAGGATTATAAGTAGAAATATATAAATTTCAATGATTAATTCTTTTGATGTGATAAGCAGGAAATTATTTATTTTATAACATTTATTTATATTTATTTATTCTTAAAGTGTTTGCCCTGACAAACATGAAATAAATCTTGATCAGATTAAAATAAATACCCTCTGAAGCAGAAGCATTTTAATGCCAATTATCAGCTCATCTTAGAGCACCCTTGAGATATTTTTATAATGTATAAAGATTATCTTGACTTTCTCAGGGCTCTATAATTAAAGTAACACAACTCGCGAGAGCAATTAAAATAATCAAGACCTGTGCACTTTTGATATGGTGTGAAATCTGCAATGAAACGTGTCAAAATGCTAGACTCTTGTCTCTGTGCAAGAGATGGCCAAAGACCACCAGCCAAAATGATGCATTGAATGTCAGATTGAAGCAGCTACTGTCTTAGCTAGGGTTCTATTACCATTACCATTACTATTACCCAGTGCCTGCCACTGTCGTGAAGATGCCACCACAACAACAACAACCTGCGTTGGTATTTAAATTTGCTCACATAATTGCACTGGCCATGACTGGGCTGAGCCGCAATCGCAGTGGCTGGAGTTGGAGTTGGAGTTGGATCCGCATCATCGTCATGATGACATGACAGTTACAACACAAAACCGATGGGTAATCTTATCTGCCGGGTGGGTTGGTTGTTGGCTGTGTTCCTTGGTTAGCCGTCTGGCTGGTTGCCTGCCTGGCAGCTATTAATTTACGCAACCTGCCAGTCGCTGTTGATTAGACGAAGCGTGCGCTTTAATTGCCGCCAAATGGGCAAATCTGCAACACGCTCTTTGCTAGGCCCTGGCTTGCAATTTGTCATGTGCATTTAATATTTGCCCAGCTCAAAGTCCCCACTACAGTACCCCAGTACAGTGAAAACAATTTGCGTTTGTTTGTCCAGCTTGTTTGTTGCAGTTAGCGTTGATTAGCGTGCAGAGAGACTCAATCGCAGTGCAGGTTTCATTGCAATTACAGCAGCAACAGTTGCAGGCAAAGCGATAGCGGCAATAGCAGCAACAGTTGCAGCTGCGTTTTGTTACGGTGGACAGTGGCACGCCTCTTGGGCAGCGTTTAACGCAGCAGCTGTCAGTCAGCAAAACAATTTCAAATGTCCAAGCACACACACATGCACACACTCTGGAATGGACCCACCGCATTTGGGCGTTCTGCTGTGAAATTGATGATTTGACATTTGGCGCAACGCTTCCTTCTACTTCATCCAATCCAACTGGTAGCCGGAGCTGTACTTCTTTCTTTTTTCCTAAACCGCTTTTCAATAATAATTCTGACATTCTGTAATTTACTTTTGCGGCTGCTACTGCTACTGTTACTGCTGCTGTCGTCAGCCAACTAATAATGCTCATAATGACAATCGACGGGCTAATCAAGTTGTCGTCAAAGAAATCGGCATCGATTCTAAGTAAGAGCCGCAAAATTGTGAAACGTACTGTGTGCGGCAATTGTCATGATTGATCAAATTATGTTGCAAAAACCGCTTCCGTTTCAGTTTATCAAAGAAAATTTATTGAGTCGCCGGCAAAGCAGAAAAAGAATTAACCAATCGTTGCGATCTCTATTCGAATGTAGACTTTGGGCAAACTTTTCACCTTATTTTGCAGATCTTAAAGTCTCATTTTTTAACCTTGTTTGCCGTGCACAAAATTTCGTTTATTTAAATAGTTGTTCAAATTTTGGGTCAGTTGATACCACGGCCCCTGTTTACTCTGAAAATTAGCAAAGTCTGTCAACAATAGATGGTTGGAACCACCAAACCTAACTGTCTAGGTTTGGGGAATCTTTTGAATTTTTGTCGCCAAATGGGTTAATGCCAATTTCACCGGTGGCCCAGGGCCAGTTATTCTTCTTTTTTTTGACAGTAGCTCATTTAAGCAGCCAATAGTGGGAAAATTTTGATGGGAGGAAATTGACTGACGATACAAAATTATAGTTCATTTATATGCAAAAACCGAAAACAACCTAACTTTCGTTTTATGCAGGAAGCGCATAAGACAACAATTAGACTCTGGACAGTAGTCTGTATTGCAAGTGAAAGCCAGATTATCCAACAACATAAAAACAGAAACTTAAATAAAATTTAAGCAGTTTACAATATTTACGTCGCATATAGAGTTTTGATTATAATCGACACAAGCAGCATTCATGTTTGAGCTGCATTCAATCTTGAATGAATCATAAGTCAAATATGCAAAATGCCTGCCCCCCAATAAGGTCACGTGGGTTCGTTGCCGCCGCTTAAGGCCAATCAGATGGTCCGGCCGTGAAACCAACCCACATTTCAGCTGTCACTCAAGACACGGAGCAAGCAGGAGTTGCAGCTGAGATGCTGAGAGTGAGGCTGATGCTGATGTAGATGCTGAAACTGAGACTGAGACTGAGGCTGAGACAGAGGCTAGCTGCTTGTTTGCCACTTGATTGGTTGGCTTCGCTTTCATTGCCCAATGTCTGGAAGCTGCAGCTTCACTTGCTCGACTTGACATGCAGTTTGGCTAATTCATCCAGAAGTGCTGCCCGAAATAATTTGCGGCTGTGTGAAAGTATTTTTTGTTTGTTTGTATCAGCATTTTACTTTAGCTTTCGTTTTGCCATTGCTCTATAGTACAGTATTTTAATTGAATATTAATTGAAAAATAAAAGTTTTGCCACATGCAGCAGCAGCAGCAGCAACCACAAAAGCAGCATCTGCACAGCTGGCGGCAAAATAAACATACCAAAAAGCTAAGTTCATATCTAGATGCTGCTTTCAAGAGTTTCACTTTTCAAATATCAATGAACTTTTGCAAGCTAAACTTCTCCCCGGGCACATATACAATGGCAGGAGTTGGAGCTGCGCCACCTCCAAACGCCCAAGTCAGCGGCAATGACACAAAACTCTTCACCAAACAGCATCACGACATTTTTTTTTTTTGGCAGAAGCTGCGCAGAAATAATCGTTGAAGAATTTGACTTTCGCTTGTTGGTGTCTATAGTTTGGCCATAAATAAAAAGGCCCCCCCTTAAAGATTTGTGATTGTCGCCGATTAAATGCGCGAAAAATTGCCAACGAAATGCACACAGGAAAAACGCTTTGGGTGCAACTCACAATTGCAACGACGCCGCATTGGCAATGGAAAATGTGGGAAGTCGGAACGGACAAGGGGGATTAATGTTAATAATGATGCCTAGTCGTTTGTATTTGTTTAAACTTTGACATTTGGCAGCTGTGGCAGCGCATATGGGCGCATATATCGCATGAAAATGCCAAAAGTAAAAGGCCAGTTTAATAGCATCCGAATTTGGCTTAGCCTTGGCTAGGCCCGCTAATGTTATATTTAACAAATTTTAATCTTAGTAGAGTCAAGAAAAGTACGATCAGTTAAACATAAATATGTAGGGGAGAAAATCCTTTTATCATTCAAAAAGTGTCCGATATAAGAAAAAATTCTAGATCTGTGATAACAAAATAACTTTAAAAAATAGATTTACAGCTACAGCTTAAGAACTTCTTGGTAATTCCATCTCTAGGAATAGAGGTCTCAAAAATATCTAGCTTCTCAAATTCCCTCAAGTATTAAACCTCTCTTATGTATAGGAATATTATTTATCAAAATATTTATTAGGTGTTGAGTTCATTTCTGGTAGCTGCTTTTTTTATTTAACCTCCAAGTCATATTTTTGGGGGCAACACTACTGCAAAAAGTTTTCACATCGTTCGATGATATTTAATTTCGCTTTCAAAACGTTGTCTTTTTTATTACATTTTTGTTTTTGCGCTTCTTGTTATAATGTCAATAATCCAATAAATGTTTAATGTGCCTGGGTCGTGACAAAAATTCGATGCCGTGGCGTGAAAGCGCCAGCTAAAGACTGCGATTCCAAGTCAAAGTTTTGGTGACTCCGCCGCCTAACCCCGTTCCATCTTAATATTGCATTTAAGCGCTGTTAACATTTTGACATCGGCGCGTTCCATTAAAACTTTTCTTGGTTGACCCCCGATAGCACATTAATAAGCTCGATTTTAAGCGTTGTGTTTAAAACGCTTGCTATAGCTGCTCCGTTAGTTAACTCTTCTTCTTCTTCTTATTTTTATTTATTTATTTTTTTTTTTTTTGCTGCTACTTGAATGCCGCTTGGAATTCAGTTGGCAGTGCCACTGGGTGCTCGTTGCTGGGGCAGCTGGCAACGTGCCTGCCGCTTGAGACTTCTATTTGTATTGTGGTCTGCTTTGCGGTACCCATGCATGTTGGCACTTGGCCGCCTTTAAGACATTGGCTTTGACTTTGGCTTTCAGCCACACGACGCACAAGTTATTTTTTTTCTCTGTGCTTGTACCTCATTCTACGCCCATTCAATGGCATTTTTTAAGTAGTCTTCTACTTTTTTATTATTTCTTTTTTTGTGACCTTAATAGAAAGTGTTACAGTTCAATGTCTGTTGCTTCCGTTGCTGCAAGTATTCAGTAGATGGCTCTAGTTGAGCGTAGTTGACTAAAAGATAATCAGTTGCCAGATCTGAATGCCCTTAAAAAACTTTTTCTCCGCTTTCAACTGCAACCGCGAGTTGTTTTATAAGTTCTGTCTTGAATATCCGATTGTAATAAAGTTTTTAAATTTAAAGTTATGGTAAAAAAAATCTTATTAACCTAGCGTTTTTCTTAAAAAGTCTTAAAAATCTTACTCAACATTTTTTAATCAAAATATATATAGTATTAATAAAATCTTTTAGCAATGAATCGATATGTATATGACCAGAATCTATACAATCATTATTCTTCAACCACATGTTCACCGCCTTTCAGTAAATACTGGGTATTTAATTATTTCTATTTCGTTGATTTGGGACTTTGACGTGTCTATCTGAAAAGCAAAAGTGCACATCTTGTTGAAAGCAGCTTGTTAGAATGCCCGTCACTCAATTTGGTCAATTTGCATTTGGAATCACAAAAGAAAGTTGCCAAAAAATAAACTTAAAAACCCAAAAAAAAGTACGATAAAAAAAACGCTTAAATCATGGGAGACTTTGGAATTGCTAGCGGCGCGTGCGTTGCATCTTTAATTGTATATATTTTAAATTATTTAGCTCGATTGAGTTGAGAGAGTTGGCCAAGTGAAACTGGTCACAGTGTAGAATTGAATGCTTAGAGTCCTCGCTATTTTAAGCTGCAAATGTGTTAAAATTGGCAGCCTTTTAAGGCAAGTGGCAGTAGAAGTAGCTGCTGTTGCCACTGCTGCTGCTGCTGGCCATATTTAATTTCGTTATTTATAAGCAAATTTGCTGCGCTGAGTTATGCCCCGACCAAGGCCTAGCGACACCGTCGACTGGGTCAACTTTCGCTAACATGGAATGCGAAATGCAACAACAGCAGCAGCAGCAACAACAACTGCAACAGCAACAGCATTTGCAACAACAGCGACATTGCCAACCAATAATAAAGCAAAAGAAGTGCTCTGGCTGACTGACATTGTCTGACTTGGCTGACTTTGGCTTGACTTGGCTGAGATGCTGCCACAGGGAGCTAATAATACGCCAGTCGGGCCTTTTTTGTCCGGCACGAACTCAAAAAGCGGGTTTGCTTAGATTTCTTTGGCTGCTTCGTTTAAATAGTTGCAAATAAATTGTGTGGGTAGCGACGAGAGATGTGCAACAGCAACAGCAACTGCAACTGCAACAGCATCAGCATCAGCAGCAAGTAAATTACTTCAATGTCACCTGCTGATGATTCAAAGTTAAGATAAGCGCTCCAAAAGAAAGAACGTCGTCGTCGTCGTCGTCGTTGTTGTCTTTGGTTCCGACGTTGTCGTCATGACGGATATTTTCAGCATTGCAATTGCCTTAAGTTTTCTCTTATAATGAAATTATCGCTGCATCTTATTGTTTGTCCGTTGTTGTTGTTCTTGTTGTTGCTGTTGTTGTGGCGTTGTGCTATCTGAGATTTTGTCTCTTGCAGCAGTGGTAAAATTATTTATTTAGTTCTCGTTTTCACGTTAAACGTTGTCACACTAAACTCAATTGCTGAACTACAGATGCCTATCGTCAGTCAGGCCACTGATAAGACCAGACACCAGAAATCCTATCCACGCTGACCCCCACCCCCCCTCCCCCACACTCTTCCACAAAGTTTTCCCCTCTTTGTCGTTGTTTCGTGCAGCTGAAAACTCTTAAGTGGGTTTCTGGCTCAAAGCGTAGTACCACCTGTAGTTGTACTCATACCCGTACTCTTATGCTGCACTGCACTGACTTTAAGCTAATATTTATACAATTTTCATTTGTTTGCTTACAGATCACACAGCATATATAAACGAATTCTCTGTAACGAGCCGAGGTGGGGAGCATTAGATTCCAGCAACGTTTATTTGGCCAACAAAAACATTAGCTAAGGTATGTGGAAAGCAAAGATAAAAGGTTATGTTAAGTTCAAAATAGAATATCCTATTCAGATGCGGCTTAATATACAATTTAGACAAAAATATTCGTAGAAATTCCAATATTTAATCTATCACTAAAGATCCAACTATCTTGCATAATTCGGAGTTTAGTTTGATTGGATATTTATATGAAAGATATTCTATCTGACTCGTTATCTGACGCATGTAGGTTCTCATGCTGTCAACACAACTGAAACTCTCTTCCCACAAATGTTTCGAAACAATTCAAAACATATAAAAAGAATTTTATAAACGATCATAACTCACGGTAGGCGTAAGTAATAACAATTTACATTTGGCCATTAATGTTATCCACTTTAAAATTGTATGTTCAATAACAACTTACTCTAAGCGTAGTCGTATCTGGTAGCATTTAATAGTCAGTTGTTACCACTTTTTATGTTTTTCCATAAATATTTAACAATTTGCCAAACTCAAATTTATCAGCAAAGACTCATAGACATAAAGCAAAGTCAAAGTACTCAAAAAACACAGACACACACACACACACACACACACACACCTTTAAGCTAATCCTAAATGCAAATTGAGATCTGCGCAGCTTTAAGACGAGCTAGTAATTCAAGCTCAACTCAGCAACGTTTTTAGCCAATCTGGGGGCCATCGATAATGTTTATTAAATGCAAACAAAGTGAAATTCGTTTTGGCTAACTTCTTTATTCAGACAGGAAATGTACGCCGCCTGCTTCTGCCTCAGCGACTACTTCAGCATTCCAGCCAACTCCAATGCCCGGTGCACATCATCGACCCAGTTTTAGCGTATTTCTTTAGCCAAGTTGAGAGCATCAAGCAGTGTGCTAACTGGGCGCTGAGCACAGTGTTTAGCTAAATAGAAAATAATTTGGCGTGGGTTGCTCTAAGCTACAGATAGGAGAGCAACAAACAAGAACGGGCCAAAGTATCCACCACCACCACCAGCTAGGGTAATTTCCTTAGAAATATTTTGCATACCCTGTAGCTATAATGTTTATAATACAGATGTATGTAACAGGCAGGGGAAGATATATATAATTACTTAGAGTATATATACGTTTGTAAATATTAGAATCACTTTAAAATATAAAAGAATACAATCTTTTATAGAACAGCTCTATTTATAGATATAAATAAATGTATGTTAGATGTTATTACTGACTATCTTAAAGTCGAGCACTCGAAACTTCTTCTTCGTTGGCTTCTTATAGTCGCTCTTTTCACACAATTCGCACACAAACACTGAATAAATTAGCGTGCTATATAAACAATATGTATATTGTACGTGTATATAAGGCAAGGCGTAATTGTGCAATGAATATCAACAGAAATGGAGAACTTTGAGGCAGCAGCCTCTGCAGCCACTGCAGCTTTTGCCGCCTCTTAGCCAAGATTGCATGCGCCTGCAAAGCCGTTGGCTGTCCCACTTGTGCGCGGCCTTCAATGGCTTAGCTGGCTGGTGGTGCTGATGGTGATGGTGATGGTGCCGGTGTTGGTGGTGCTGCCTAGCCGCGTCTCGTATTCCACAATAAAAGGCACGCAGAGCAGTGACTTTAATATTTATTGCGTTTTAAGAGACGCATAGAGAACGGTGGCTTTTGGTGCCCACAAATGGGCAACTGTTTTTGCCAGCCTGTTGCCTGCTGCCTGCCAGTTGCCCATAAATCTCAGCCAGCTTGGTCGCCAATGGCTTCTTATGTGCAAATTATATAATGAGTGCTGCACTTATGCGGGCTACTGCAATTGGGCTACTGGCCATGTTTGGCGAAACTGCTTGTCTGCTGTTCCAGTTGACCAAATTGTTTTTTGGCCATGACATTTTCCTCTTCCGTTGCTAACACCTGAACCGGAAGTGCATATAAATAAAAAAAAATCTGCGCAGCTGAGTCTGAGATATTGATTTTGATTGCCCGAGAGACGAGCTCTATAGCGAGTGTGAATGTATGTAATGATGGCTAATAAATCAACAGAGATTGCATGGAATCTGGAATCCGAGAGCGCGCTGGCCACGTCGTCGGCGTCTTTTGTCTGGCATGCAGCGCCTGCATTTCCTGCGCCGTGTTGCCAATGCCAACAAATTAGCGCAACGGCGTCGGCAAAGGCAAAATCATAAGGCTAACCCCTAGTCAAGAAGAAACCAAATAGAATAGACCAAGCAGCAGTTGGCATTGCGCATAGCACTCGGCACTCAGTCTATCAATCAGTCAATGCAACTGGCTAACAAACAAATGCAATAGCTCTTCTGATGTTATTGCAGTTGTTGTTCGTTGGTTTTTTACCTGTTCGCCGTGGCCAATCTTAATGTTTGTGCAACCAAGTGGATACGACAGAAAAAACTTGTTGCAATTCTTGTTTAAGCTGCCGAATGCCGCTTAACCCATCAAATGCCACAAAACGCAAAAAACAAAAGGCAAACAGAAAATATTTTGTCATATACAAGAAGTTTTGGTTATAATTGATCTTAAGTTGCACAGACGCTCAATCTGAAAGTTAGAAGCACATGTGCTGGAATAGAATGTTTGCTCTTATCTAAGACTTATATCTTAAGAGGTGTCCAAGACAGAAGAACACAGGCAAGTGTACTTTAGTCAAGATTACTTAACTGCCAGATACCACCTGTGCACAGTTCTAGTATTTACATACATTTCTACGGTTAAACACAGTTATAAACACACTTAAACATGCACATACATGAACATATACGAGCGCGCTGCCTGCTGCTGTCATTGATGCTTCCCTGTACCATATTATATATTTTTTAATAATTCATACGATTCTTATAATTCTTTTTTCAATTATTATAACATACTTAGATCATCAAAAAAGTGTATTTATATCTACGATGCCCATAAAACATTCAGAAATAATAATAATATAAGAGAATTAATTTTTGTAGTAATGATTAATAAAAAATTCAACTAACTGTTAATTATTGTTTATAAAAATTATGTATTTACTTATTTACAACTGTGCAATAGTTTCTGCTTTATTGATTTATTATCATGTATGCATGTTAGTGTACCATTTTGGGGATCGTTGGTTGTCGAACGGTTAAGGCCGAAAAACTTGTATGCAGTTTGAAAGTTTTGTCGCCTGTTTGTTTTTTTTCTTTTGCGTACATGCTGTGTGCATCTGCCATGCCATGGTCAGGCAAGTTGGAAATGGGTTAATGGCACATTCTAATAGTCAGGCCAGGAAAGTAGGCAGGCCGTCATTTGAGCTAACAAATTTATTAGTCAGCTAGTATGCAGCTTCAACGTTTGGCGTTCGCCGTTCGGCGTTCAGCGTTGGAGAATATTGTTTGCCGTGCATATAGCGTTGAAATTGGCTTAAATGCCAAGCGTTGGCAATTAGCTGCGCAGTCGGTGGGTGGGTGGTACAGTGCAACAGTTTACAGTTAGTTTGCGCCATGTTGACAGTTACGTGCACCGCTGTTCAACAACCACCTGCTCGTTGCCACCAAGGCAATGGCGTTGCATAAATTAGCCAACAATGTGGAGCAAAGCCAGGCAGCCGCATTGTTGTTGTATTTGTGGGTTGCGGTGAAGTGGTGCTGCGGGGGAGTTTGGCTGATTCTGTACCTCCTGCTGCTGCTGCTGCTGGTGCCACAATTCACAGCCTTTTGTACTTGCGTAATGCATTTTCACGCAATTTATTACAGTTTGCAGAATTGGGTCAACAGCAGGTGGCCGCCCAAAGGAATGTGTTCATAAATGCATTTGCATTTGATTGAGTCGTAAATTGGCAACGCACAGACACACAAACATACACACACACACACACATTTATATAAATGTAAACACACAGGCACACAAGCAACAGTTAGACATAAATCTTTGAATGTGGGAGTTGCCACCCGTTTCGTCGTTCTTAAAAAAACATTTATGGCCGCAACTTTGCCGCCTCGACCTGGTTTCAACAGCATCATTTTCAGAAACCGGAGCCAGTTGCTGCCCCTGCAACTGTTGTTGCGACTGTTGCAGCTGATGATGATGCGACTTTGGCGTGCGCTTTTCAATTTGTTGCCCGCCGTTTCCTCCTTTTTTTTTAGGTGTGTGTGTGTGTGCAACGTTTGGATTTATGTGTGCTGTCAGCTTTTCGGCTTTTTCAGCTTTATGAATTTTACTTTTAGGCCAAGAATTTAAGAGCCGCAACAACTAATTATACGACACGTGCTAAGCCACAGCTAACCACAGCGGGCGATTATAAATTGCATACAGTTAAAATATGGAAAAATACACTATTTTGTTAACAGTTTCTATATAATTTGCCCGCTAGCCGCTAACAGTCAGCTTTCTAAGTAAACATGCATAATGTTATAATTTGAGCCAGTTTTCTAGAATGTTTAATTGTGCTTAAACGTTGTTTTATTGACTCAAATTAGCACTCAAGTAGAATTCGATGCCATTCGAGACACACATGACGAACGAAAGTGACAGAATTTGTCACACACAAGCTGAAAACTAGGCTGAAACTTTCTTAAAGTTGATCGCAACGTCGACCCCGACCCCAAGCCCAAGGGCCAAGCTAAAGGAAAGCGAAAAGTGTATGGCACACGCTGCACAGAGTTGTGAGTTAAGAGAATGCAGGCCATAGAACCGCAGAACCCACTAAAAGGCAGTTGTCATAAAGTTCTTTGTCACGTACCTTAAATAAAATGTGTTTTTATGGCGCGATTAGTGCTGGATTTTATGGTGCCTAAAGCATATCACAAACAACAACAAACAACACATGACAGCAGCAACAACAGCAACGACAACAACAACAATAATGCTCACAAAAAGTGAAAAGAATGTCAAGTGTTAATTGCCTTCCTATGGACGTGTCTCTTCTGTCTGGGCGGCTGATGAAGATTAAGTTGTAGCCAGTGTCTTTTTATGGGTTTCTAAGTGTTATGTTTATGGGCATGCGACTCGAACATGACTGGAGCCACCAGCTTCATCAGCATTTGTGTGTCATTGCATTATAAATGATCATACACGATTATAAATGGCAAACACAATTAGCCAAGCCACTTGGCTATGTAGAATAAAGGGACGAATGGAATATACGTATTCTTGAAAAGACTAATCTTAAAAGAATATAGATTTATAAGTTGATCAAATAAAGAAAGTATGCAGAATTGTAAAAGACAGCACGCTCAGTAAAGGGTACCAAAGGGCTCTGTTAAAAAAATAGATTTAAACCATATAATCGTCACAATCACAAATAGAAAATCTGTTTAATAATATTTTACTGCGACTAGCATGTAAAATCTACTAATTAAAATAATAAAAATCTCTAAGGCCAATGAAATGCATGCCCAGCTATAAAAAAAAACCTCAAAAGTAACACCTAAGGGTTAAAGTAATGTTTATATTTCATGTGCATATTCAATTGATTTGCATGCAGTGCCCAAAGGCATTGAATTTAAATTAACTTTAAATTAATGGCAAACGCTAATTGACTTTTAAGCTATAAAAATCAAGCATTGAAAATATAGCCACACAAAAAACGAGCCACACTCTCCCATAGCTAACAGCCAGCACTAAAGAAATCCAGCCAAACGAACCCGATATGAGATATTAGGCAAAAACTGAGAGTCCATGATAATAAATAGAAGCCTTTGTGGTGTGCTGAAAAATGCACGGTCAGGCCATGCTGGGAAGGAAGCAGCATATTAGCAAAGCTGAACAGTGCTGACCAGAGCGGAGCAGCATTGAAGTCGGCGGCATTATCATAAACTAAATATAGCAGCAAATATCAATTTGATTGTGCGCAGGGAATTGCGGTCTGGCCGGCAGCAAATTGAGTGCACTGCGACTGTGCATTGTTTGCAAGTACCGTTGAGACCGTTGAAAAGTCTGGAGCAGTTCACGTGCATGTCCGGCTGCTGGCCAGTGATAAATTATCACTGTTGGTTGGCCATTAGTTTTCGGAAATGTACGAGGTGAGCAAAAAGCTTGCCGCAGTGGCCGCGTGCAGTCAACGGGCCGTGTTACCAATTCACTTGACGCTAAAACTTATTGCCGGCAATGAGAATGCGCTTTACCCAGGGCAAATGCAACGGCAGGCCAGGACGGGGCTATGATCATGACCATGGCCATGGCCATGGCCACGGCCAAGGCGTTGGCGTTTATTATGCAAATATTTCAGCTTTAAGTTGCGCGAGGTAAATTAATATGCTGGGCCGATTTACCTGCTGGCTTTGACTTTGCTTTGGCTTCGCCTCGCTTGGCTACACAATGTCGCATTCATTTAACGGCACTTGGCTGATTGTTATTTAAAGTTCAGTTCATAACAATTGTTGCCGTTGCTGTTGCTGTTGCTGGTCAGCCGTTGCAATTTATTGCTTTGCATAGTTAACAACTTGATTGGTAGCGCTGGGCACTTGGCTGACATTGAAATGTAGGCCTGCCATTGATGCCCGCCAATGATTGTCCTCCATCGTTGTTGTCTTTCGTTGTCGTCGAGATGTTGCAGTTGTCATGCTGCATAAGTGGACTCCAGCTGTTAGCTGTTTGCTGTTGTTGCATAACTAGCAATGTATGCAGCGCATAAATACATAGCGCGGTTGGCTCACAACAGCAACAACAACAACTGAAAGTAACGGGAGCCCCACACAAATACGCTTGACATGCAGAGGAATTTCAACAATGCGCCGCGATTATGCAGGCTCTCCGCCTGCAAAACGCGGCTGAGGAAGAGAGAGAGAGGGAGTGAGAGATGCAGAACGGGTCCCCATTTAGCAATGCAAATAGCGCTGTTTAGCTTATAGATAATGTCATTCACAATGCAAGAAACTATGGCAAATATGGTTAAAGAAGTCGAACATGTTTCCAACTCTGGGAGTCAATTTTGGATGTTGCATTGATAAGAAGAGGCAATCGAGGAATAAGACAGTTGACATGCAAAAACAATTAGTGAGTGCGTCTAACCATGCTGTGCATAATTAAAGACCTTTTGATTAGTTGAACACGAACAAGTTCGTTGCCTAAGTCATTTATTTTAATGGTCAAATCCAATTGAGTTTGATAGGCTTTACGGCAAAAGATCTAATTGAACTTCAATTTAAATGAGTTTGCATTAGATCCAGATTTGGCAAAAATGAATGTGCCTGAAAATGGGTTAATGGCCGCACAAAATCCATTCCCAATACAATTGCCAGGCCTAGATCAAATATCAATCACATCAAGTTCGTTGCCCAAGTCTTTTGTTTGTGCGAATCAAATAATTTTAGATTGAGGTAAATAAAAACCATTAGCCGTGTTATGGAACAGTTAAGCAACCCTTCACTTATGATTATCTTTAGGGTAACCTCCTTGATCCAAGTTCTTTGGACAGAACCTCTTACACACATAGCCCATCTAATAACTCAAAGTTTTACACTGCTTACGGGACATAGCCATAGAATAAGCCCCACCCCAATGTAAGACACGGTTACAGCTTGATTGATAGATGCGCCGGCTAGAAACCATAGCTGAAAGCTACCGGCTCCCAAGGCGAGTGGCTTGTTAACGTTCAATTAGTGAAATTGATAGACATATCTATGTAAAAACATCAACGGAAACCAAAACAAAGTCCAGAATCCAAAACAGCCGAAACGTTAAACCCAAAATTACTTCAATGTTAATTAAAATGTTTTTGTTTTTTGATTTTGCCTCGTTGGGGACTTTGATATGGTCACTCGCATGGAAATTCTTAATATGCAGCGAGGCCTCCGGTCCGAAGCGGCAACCGCAAGATTTGATGCTAGCCGCATGCCACACACATGCCGCATTGCGTGTGTACCGTTTGTTTCTTAGTTTTCCTCCTATTATTATTATTTAGTTTTTGTTTTGTGTTTTTGGTGGCTGTGCCCGCTTTACGCCCCGTTCGGTCAATGGCTCATTATATTTGTGGGTTAGCAGGTGATGTCGAGTTTGAGGCCGAGTCTGAACAACAACAATGCAACTTTTACAAATCTTGCCCAAAATATAAGCACAGCCAGTGGGTTATTAAAAGCGTGTCGGCCGATGGGACGCCGCTTGCTGGCAGCCTATAATTAGCATAAATTCATTCATAGAACTAATTGCAAGTGGAAGTGAGCGTTCCCGTAATGAACCGGGTGCCAGCTGAGTTTTACCAATGCCACAGCCCGCACTTTTTTCCCTTAAGTTTTTCCACTTTTTGTGTGTGTGAGTGCGTTGTGTTTCAGTAGACGTCTTAAGGCATGTTATTAACTTAACGGTACACGCCGCTGTTGTTCAGCTTTTCATAATTTATGTGTGAGCGCGGCAGGCGGTGCACTTGTTTTGCATGCCACACCGCTGGATGGTGCATCGAACGCACCCCCGTAATTAATTATGTAACACAACAACAACCAGTGCCGCCGTGCCACATAATCATGAACTTCTAGCAAAAATCTTTCGCACGCCACCCCCTTATTAACAGAAAAAGTTACTGTTGTTGTTGCCTCTGTCGATCGTCTGTTGCAAATAATGAGCAAAGATTATCTCACAGCTGCCACAGCTACCGGTGCCGCAGAAAAACACCTGGCAAACTTTTTTGTGGCCTTTGTTTAACACTCAACAGACACACAGAAACACACACACACACATTGGCCGTTAGCTGCGTGTTGACCATTAAACTGAACCCATTTCAAATTTTACATCTTGTATATATGTATGGCTTGGCATTTTATTATCGTGAGCAATCAGAGCAACCTCCCAGCGCTTTTCACTTTCACGCAGTTGGGATTTGCCAAATTGATCACAGCCATAAAAAGTAGAGATTGCCGGAGATTTAACAAAACCTTGCATAAGCGTGAAAGCTTCTATTCGAAAATAAAATAAACAGCAACTTTAAAACTTAGTACATATCAAGTATAAGAAAATTAGAGAAATCTATTAGCACCGTAAATGTGCTTTTGATGCATTTTATTTAGTCGTAAATTGTTTTGATTTTAAGTCGGGTGAAAATGGTGTCTCGCAGCTTGATATCATTTCAAAACGCCTACACGCAGACTCCCCCGTAAGCTAGTTGCTCCCATTGCGGGTCAAAAAACAAAAAACAAAAATAGTCTCTGCCTTTCCCAGGCGTCAGCACATTTCACACATTCAGCCTGCCAGCGGCGGCGGCCTTAAACATTTCTTTTTATTGTTGTACAATAACAAGCACAAACATTGCTAGCCAGCTGTTGCTTTAATTAAACTCTGTAAGACCTTACAAGCCAAGCAATTAATGCTTGCACACACACAACGTGCAGCATCTGCCAGAGCAAGGCACACAACCAGGAACACAAAAACAAAAAGTGAAACAAAAAAAGTGCCGTTCGCCCAGTGCCTGTGTTGTTAGCCACATACAGCGTGGCCGTCTAATATGCAACAACTAATAAAATGCACAACAGGAATTACATAAATTACGCGTAACGCGAAATTAGTTAGCCTAATTAACATTTTGCCAATACCCCTCACTTAACCGCTCTCTTTCTATCTGTATCTTTTCCCTTCTGTTCTAGGCAAAATGTTTCTACGCCGCTGCACTTTTCTGCTGTTGCTCTGCCTAATTGCGAGTGACGCCAACGCCGTGCGCAAAACAAAGCGTCCTGTCAAGCCGGCCAAGCAGACGATTCCACGCACCAATGTGACGCCAGCGCCTGCAGCTTTGTCTGCCACAACAAGCAGCGGTGGCAGCAGCAGCAGCAGCTCCACGACAACAACCACCACCAGCGAACAGGGCATGGAGGCAGCACCACTGGTCAGCAGCACCAACAGCGCGCTAAGCAACAGCGAGCTGCCCAAACCGCTGCTGCCATTAAATGATGCACAGCCAGAGCCCAAGACAGACAAAGCGCCCGAAACGGATGACGAGTGCGATCCAGATATGATCGGTTTTGAAATAATTACCGGGTAAGTGTCACAAATCCACTCATGTAAAATACCAAGCATAAGCCCAACATTTAAGTGTACTCAATTCAGAAGCTTACATTATTTTCAATTGGA
This sequence comes from Drosophila nigromelanica, assembly GCA_004149465.1. Lineage (NCBI taxonomy): Eukaryota > Metazoa > Arthropoda > Insecta > Diptera > Drosophilidae > Drosophila > Drosophila nigromelanica. The sequence continues at coordinate 362,137 of SCDS01000136.1, read as the reverse complement.
TTTATGTCCAAGCCAAGTTTATAAATAAAAGCCTCACATTTCAGCCAATTAACCAATTTGCATAGAATTGGGCCTTAACGGCACAAAATGTAAATATGTTAGTTACCAGGCAAGTTGGGTGTAGACTAGTGGGCGTGTCATGTGGGCGAAACGAGGCTTGTCTAATCGCATGGTTTGTTTTGATGTCAGAAAAACAACACAAAAGTGCGCGCCGACAGCAGCTGCTTATGAGCTTTCTTTCATCGACAGCAGCAAGTTCGTTGTCTGAGTCTTTTGTTTGTGCCGCTTACTTGGAAGCCAGTTATGCGGGGGCACCGTGACGTTATATTTATTTAATGCGATTAGGGTTCACTTTCATTTTTCTTTTCGCCACGCTGTTGCCGACCAATCATTGAGGATTAGAAGATTTTATGTATTAATTAAACAAAATTAATGTTTACAGTTTGATTTCTTAATGATTAATCTATTTTCGAAGGTAGACTATTTTTATGTTATGGCATTCAATTTAACTGGCAAATGTGATATTCATATATTCATCCAATATTTACATATAGCTTTCGTCACCTGCACGGCTAACGTACACTATAATCAAGATTTCAAGCGTTAAAACAAACATTTTCTGAGTTGCCTGAGCTTCTAGTTAACATGTTTTGTCTCTCTTACAGCTACGTGTTGTCGGCGCCCTCAAAAATGTTGGATACACTGCCAGGCACGCTGATGCTTACGGACTGTTTGGAGGCCTGTCAGAGCAACGAATCCTGCAGTTCTGTCAACTATGAAACCGGCTTGTGTGTGCTGTTCAAGACAACCGCCGATAAATTGCCAGGTGAGTTAGAAAGTGTGAGAATCTGAGAAGAAGCAGCACAACTGTTTACTGTCTGCAGCTTGTGCTGTTGCAGCTGCTGTTTTGTGTGCCAAAGAAAGTTCAATAATTTAGTTGGCCGCTCGTTCATTCAATTATTGAGTTCTAGTTCATGGTGGCCACAGCGCTGGCGCATAAATCACCAGCGTCAGCGCCAGTGCGAAACACGCCTTTTGGTTTTACGCATGATTTGGCAGGCAGACAGAGCGACGACGCGACGTCGACAAGTTGGCCTGGGCCTAGGCAAACTAGATTTTGCCTATTCTGCAAACTGGCTTTTGGCATTGGCGTTGCGCTAACGCATAATTTCAAGCCAGCCTTGTCGCTGTTGCTGTTGCCGTTGCCGTTGCAGTTGCATTTGCAGTTGTCGTTGTTGCCGTTGCCGTTTCTGTTGCCGTTGCGTTGTTTACTGCTGCTGCTTTTCTCAACGCCTGTTACTTTGCAGTGAAGGGGCGTGTGCGTAAAAACGCATCTCACGCACCACACACACCACACACTACTAGCACCATTTAATATGTGGCCTTTCGGTTTTGGTTTGGCTCTTTTGCAGGTTCACTTTCGCGCTCACAATTTCCGGTTTTCACGATCTACGCACAGAAATCGTGTTTGGGCGTGCGTCCTTGCTCCAAGGCCTGGTGCATTGATCGCGTTCAAGGTTACCGCCTGCCCGAACATGTCAAATCTAGTCAGACAGTGTTGTCGCGTCGCGACTGCTTGGAACTCTGCCTGGGCGAAACTGAGTTTACATGCCGGTAAGTCAACTGAAGATGAACAGGATGTAGCCATCAGCTGTGGTGATGAACATTACATAATCTCTATACAAGTTGATCAAGTTTTGTATATTAAGAAACATGATATCGCGTTACCACAGGTGTTACTAGGCTACTAAGCAGACACTTAAAACTGGTTCGATCTAGATAAGAGTCCGAAGAGCAAATGAACTGTAAAACATGATACTAGAAATTGCATGGATCTGTGATAATACATCTAGCAGAAAAACCTGTCAAATAGATTAAGATTTTAACACAGATAAAGTTAAGTGCAGATTATAATGTTGAAGAGGAAAGAGAAAAACGTACGACGAGAGATCGATATCTTGCTGTCTATCTGACAATATCCGACAATAAAAGATGAAAAAGATATAAAAAAAAGAAGGGATGTCTTGATTTTTCTAAATATTTAACTAATCCAAAGTTAAACATAAAGACAGATTAATAAAAGGCAGTAAAATATATCGAAAGACAAAATCAATTAAGGAGCTTAAACACAAATAACAAGGGTTAAATAGTTAAAGATATTAATTATTGATATATAGTAAAAGTAACATAAGAGAGTAATATGTTCAATCTAGAATATTTTCAACAATAGAAATATTTTAAATTAGCTAGATTTAGTGTACTTCAAATGCAAATTTTCAACTGTTTCGATTAGGTATCTATATACCTTATTCTTTTCTACACACTGTACCTAATGCTATATCTTTCATTATTTCACGATCTCCCTCTCTCTACAAAAAACAAATATCTTCAACCTATTCTACTACTTATCTCAATGCGTACACCTCTGCCGCTCATAACTCTCGCCTTGCGCAGCTCGGCCAACTTTTATCGCCACTCGGGACTGTGTGAGCTCTCGGACATGGATCGCATCACGCTATCGGCCAGCAACAGTGTTGAGGCCTATGAGGGCGCTGACTATCTGGAAAATAATTGCGCTGAGGAGCCAAGCAAACTGTGCGAATTCAAGCGCATCTCGGGCAAGATTCTAAAGACAGTGGATTCCGTTTATCAGGACATTAACACCATTGATGAATGTCGCGATCTGTGCCTCAACTCGCCTTACAGGTAAAGCTGACGCTTTTAGTAAAATAATCAATTGTTCTCACAGTTCCAACTCTGACAGATGCCACTCGTATGACTACAATGACACTGGCGACATGGTCTGCCGTCTGTCACATCACAGTCGCGCCACGTTGACAGATGTGATGGATCCCTATCTAGATGTGCCCGAGGCAGCCACCTATGAGCTGTCCGCCTGCTACAATGTGTCTATCGAGTGCCGTTCCGGTGAGATGATCACCAAGATACGCACCTCCAAACTGTTCGATGGCAAGGTTTATGCCAAGGGTGCTCCCAAGTCGTGCTCCATAAGTGTCGACAAATCTTTAGAGTTTGATTTCCGCATGGGCTACAACGATCTTGAGTGCAATGTACGCCAGAGCGCCTATGGACGGTATATGAACGATATTGTTATCCAGCATCATTCCATGATTGTCACCTCCTCTGATCTGGGTCTGGCTGTCAGCTGTCAGTACGATTTGACCAATAAGACGGTGTTGAATGATGTGGACTTGGGTGTCACCGGCGAGATCGAATCATCGCTAAGCGAGGAGATTACCATCGATTCACCGAATGTCATTATGAAGATCACCTCACGCGATGGCAGCGATATGAAGCGCATTGCGGAGGTCGGTGATCCCCTGGCGCTGCGTTTCGAGATCGTTGAACAGAACAGCCCGTATGAGATCTTTGTCCGCGAACTGGTTGCCATGGATGGTTCGGACAGCGCCGAGATTACACTGATCGATGCTAATGGCTGCCCTACTGATCAATACATCATGGGCACCATACAGAAGCTCTCGCACAATCGCAAGGTGCTCCTCTCTCAGTTCGATGCCTTCAAGTTCCCATCGAGCGAGGTGGTACAGTTCCGCGCCCTGGTAACGCCCTGCATTCCACGTTGTGAGCCTGTCATTTGCGATAGCGAAGATGGCGCCAGCGGCGAGCTAAAATCTCTTGTCTCCTATGGCCGCAGGAAGCGCTCCGTGGTGAATGGCACCGATGGTGGTAAGTATCGGCCAGCTGCTTGCTGCTGGCTGACTTCTGGCTTTTTGGCTTCTGGCCGTGGCTCATTACGTTGCTAACTACTTGCAAATTTACAGCCGAGTTCATGGTCAGCACACGCCAGCAACGCGAGCGCCGCGATGTTAGCCCAGCCCCAGCCGATGATAACATACTGCTCGTGCAGTCCATACAAATCACAGACAAGTTTGGCTTCCAGGCCGAGGATGGCAGCGATGCCGGCCACAATTCTGCCGAGCCCCATGAGAAGGCCTACGCGGGCGTTGCTCAGGACAAGCTCACTTGTCTTAATGGCTATGGTAAGTTTAGCTCCCTCTGTGAAAATGCCCAATCAAGAGCGAATCAAAGCATCCAAAGTTGATGCTGCTGCTGCTCCCGCTTCCGCTCTGCGCTGATTTGCATAGACAAGCCGGAGAACGTTGTTGACGTCGTGCTGCTGCAGCCAGCGGGTGGCGGATGGCAGCAACTGAGGATGCGAATGCGTTTTAGGTGGCTGCAGCCAGCTGTCCGCCTGCCAGTTGCCCGCTGCCTGTTGCCCGCTGCGTCGTGAGCCAGCGGCTTGTTTTGGCCATTGTTGGCTGCTCGCTAATTTTGATAATGAATCAATTTTTCATCATTGCCACTGACGACTGCATGAGAAATAAATTGGATTCTTCAGCTCGGTGGCTCATGTCCAGAACGTGTACCGCTCTGGCTGCCAACAAGTTATGATGCAGATGCTGATGCCGATGCTGACGCCGCAGAGTCGTCGGCTCACGACCAGGTCACTGGTTCAATGTGATGTGCTGTGCCAGCTGTGCAGGATGATATGCCGCTGCTGCTGCTGTTGCTGCATTACTGCACGCCTCATTTTCGTGCGGCGCGAATAGTTTGCACAGTTAGCCAAGTCCCGCTCTGCCCCTTTGTTCGGCTTCGTTATGCAGTTGTCATTGTAGAGCTTAGTGGAGCAATTGCCATGCGCGTTTGACATGGCGCATTAATAACAAATTCAGCGTTGAAGCGTTAAATTTACAGCTTGTTAGACGGCAGCAGGTCCAGCTGCTGCTGTTGCATCTGGGGACACAGCAGCAGCAGCAGCCAAAGCCACATTCATTTCTGTTGCAATTACGCGCTGCACCACAAAGCGAAGCGCGTCGAGCTCATTGGCCGCAATTAGAGCAACGGGTTTCTCCTCAGTTTAAGCTCATTTGCCACACACATCGCTGTTTTAAGAGCGAGAGCAAGAGCATGAGCTCTTCTCCGGGAGCCCGGTTAATATTGATGCGTGTGGCATGTGGCATGCGGCAATCAATCTAGCGGCCAGTTCTATCTAGACTCCATAATTTAAACAAATTTATTTGAATTATGCATTTGTTATAACTCAACTCCACCGATTTAGTCTGTTATCTGCCTGGTCATAATTATATTTTCAGCCATAAGCTGATCAATTTTCAAGGCTATAATTTGAAGTTTATAGAACGTTTCCATTATCATAAACCTTGTTTTGGTTAAATTATTGAGTTTGATTTAGCTAATGAGATATTTTTTATTCATATAAATTTAATCAGGCATATTAGTATTCTGAATGAATAACTTCCGTTAGTCTGCCAGTTAATAAATATATATAAAGTGCAGTGGAAACTTAACGAAATTAACTTTTATAATTTATTTATGTATAATACCAACATTTTGAACCAATTGACACACATTTGTATTTTTTATGCCCTAGTTATGAATTGTTTCTAAGGAACTCAAACGTATTAAAAACAACTTTTCGTTTTAAACAATTCAGAACCAACTTATTGACTTTCTACACTTTCATTTAATATCCTTTCCTGATTAGTTTGCTTCACTCTCAAAACATAGTAGGCCTAATGGTCAAATCAGTTGTTTCTTCGCTTTCATCCCAGATGCAATATCTTGGACATCCGATCTGTGCACTGGTTCCCATAGTGTTATAGCCGATAACACAACAACGTGCTCATGTTGTGCATTGTTCTTAGTTGTTGATGTTGTTATTGTTTTGGATTTATTTTGAAATTGTTTACTGTTTGATTACTTTTGCGGGTACTCCAAGCTCGCCGACTTACCGTTTATCGTAATTGTAATAATTTCATGTATTCGTTTTTGTTGTTGCGGTGCGTATATCCCACACAGGCGGACTGCCAGAAAGAGAGGCTGTTAGACAGGGTGAGGGAGATAGGCAAACAGATAAAAGGTAAACCAAGCACATAAATAAAAGCTCAAGTGCGTGCGCTTTGTTATTGAAACTCGTTAAAGTCATTGCCAACAGACCACGACAACGATGACGACCACGACAACAACCAGAACAACAACATTGTTATTTGTTGTTGCTCTTGTATGTTGGATGAGTTTTGGTTGTTTGTGTATTTGTCGGTCTTAAGCAGTCGGCGCTTACTTTTATGGGCATTTGATGTACAAAAACAGCAACAACAGCAACAGCAACAACAACAACAACAACAGCATGCATATGTACACTGTAATCTGTGATAGTCATCAGCAAAGCCTTCGTCGTCATCATCATCGTCGTCGTCGTCGTCATCATCATCGTTGTCGTCATCGACTGCTCTTAAATTCAGAATTTCGTGAACTGGACGACAACGCATGCGAGCGAACGGTTTGCTCTGCACTTTGGCGGCACTTTCACCCGATTTCTACCATTGGCATTGGCATTTCGAATTTCCTCTGTCCATTGGCCGTCGTTGGTTTTAGTGCAATCTACCATCTCCGGTCTCGCAGTTGCGGCTTATTTATGTGGCATGTTGCACTTTTGAGTATAGAACCCATTGCATGCCGCGTGTAGGAGCATGAAAAGTGAAGCCTTAATCGAAAAAAGAAAAAAATAAAACCGAAACGAAACGAAAAAGAAAAAATATTGCAACTCATGCACTAAATTGTCGCTGCTTTATTTTCTCATTGTTTTTGTTGATCTTCAACTTGTTGCTGTCAAAGTTGGTCACTTGGTCGGTCGTTGGTTTCGTTTTTTGCCTTCCCTGGTAGCCCAAGGCAGTGATGCTTAGCGAGTGAACTGGGTCAAGTGGCGTACACTTTTGTTTTCTTTGATAACTAAGTCGGATTCGTTGTTGCTTCCTTGTTGCACTGGTTACTCATTATCTCTCATTCGCTCTTGTTCATTTTCCTGTTTTGATAAGCATGCCGTTAATCCAGTTCTAATCCAGCTCTAATCTCTCTTCACCTCTCGCCCTCTTCAATCTTTATTTACAGGTCTGATCTTTGCCGGCTCACTTTTTCTGCTCGCCCAGCTGAGCATCTTTGGCATTTGGAAGACTGTGCAGCGACGCACACGCAAGGAACGCTATCTGTACCAGCAGGAGCCCACGCCCACCATCTCATATGGTGCGCCCACAATTCTGTATGGACCGCCACCATCATCGGCCGGCAGCGCCTCAGCGTCGCATGTGAACAGCGCCAAGGATACGCTGAGCAAACTGTACGACAGCGGCATGAATGGACGCTATGGTCAGCAGTACTAAGAAGGGTATCGGATAGCTCTCACACTTAGCTGGGAACAAACGCAATATGCCTCGAAAGCTTCAAAAGATTCGATGAGACTTGAATAGCACATATACATATATTCGCCAAGCAGCGATGCATGAAAATCATTTGAAAAATTCTTAGTTTAATTCTACATAAAATATAGCTTAAGCCTTAATTTAATTAACACGTAATTTATTTGAATACGCAATTTATAAAATGAATCGATATGATAACGAATCAAATGCGCGCTTTTAAATGCACTGGAAGAATTTTTCCAGCATTTTAAAACTGCGCATTGCATAGCCAAACTTGACAATTTAGCAGCAAAAATGTTTAGTAAATTTTAGAATTTTTCTCTCTAGCGAAAATTAGGCTAATTTTATTTATTTTTTTGTGTGTGTATGAATATCTCCTGCTTACGAGTATCTAAAATCTAAGTCTATAACTGAGGCAAAATTAAGTGCATTTATAACTTTTATCTTACTATTTTATTTATTGATTGTATTATTTATTGCTGCTTCGAGCTGCTTTATATAGAGAACGTAGCCATTATATTTCCTGCAGAATTGACAAATAATTTTGTATCAAAATGTTTGTTTCCAATTTCTTGCAATCGGCTGCGTTTGACATACTCGAACCAACTATTTATTGTACTTAACTTACTATTTATTGCTAATTTATTTATTGCTTATTGCTAATTTATTGCCGAAACGCAGAGAGGTGCTAAGTTTTAGGTGCTTAGTATGGGGCTACACATCAGCAAGACATCAGCATAAAAGGCTAAAGTTTAAGAATCTTAAGTTAAATCGACACAATTCATACACATGAAAACATATATTTTTCTAAACAAATTGTACTGATTAAGTAATGCAATAATAAACTCTACAAACATCTATAAATACCAATTGTGTTTTCATTTATTTGAAGGCTATTAAATTTTATATAAAAAGATTGGTGAACAAGATTCAGATAAGAAAAGCCTATTCATAATATAAAACAAGTAAAAACGTTGCAGTCGGGTGTAACCGAGAGTGCAATACTCGTTCACAGTGTAATAAAACATTAAGCCAAGCATTATTTGTGCAATTCAGAAATAATCTCTAATTAATTATGACATATACAATCCATTAAAAAGAGAAATTTGCGATTCTAAATTTTGAAAAAAAAAAACATATTTTTCGGAAATGCTTTTTATTTAACAATTTTTTTTTCAGGAATTCATATATTTTAAATGTTAAATCGATCTAAATTAAAAATCATGATCAAAATGCCATCAAACATGAAAATCGGTTCAGTTTTGACAAAGTTAAGGAAGTTTGAAATATGGGAGCTATGGCTATGAGGATTTACTTGTTAAAATTTTTGACAACTTTGGGATGATTTTTGGCAAAAAATTTGACCCCCTCAGAATCGGGCTTAATGTTGATTTGTATACTAATTATGACTAACACAATCAATTAAAAACAAAAAATCGCAATTCTAAATTTTGAAAAAAAAAATTTTCGAAAATGAATAAGGGGGGGTACATGATATTTTCACAAAAAAATGAAAAAAATTGTATTTTCAAAAATGCATATATTTTAAATGCAGAACTAATCTAGATGACAAAACATGACCAAAATGCCATCAAACAGGAAAATCGATTCAGTTTTGACAAAGTTATGGAGCTATAGATCGAGAACTTGACATGTCAAAATTGCGCGGCCGAAATTTTTGTACCGATCTTTAAAGGAGGTGACCAGTTATCTACCTTCCAAATTTGGTAACTCTAGCTTAAAAACTGTAGGAGATATAGGCATATCCGATTTTTAAGGGCGGGGCGTTAGAGAGGCATTATAGTGGGCGTGGTCGGAATGTCAAAATTGCAATTTTTGGGGGAGGTCACCAGCTATCTACATACCAAATTTGGTGGCTCTATCCTTTAAATTGTTGGAAATATTCACCTTTCATCGATTTGCGATTTGAGGTATATCGACATGTTATCGAATTTCCAGCCTCCCAGTGGGCGTGGCACAGAAATCTTAACACTTTGAAGTGGATAACTACATACAAGTATAAATCCAAAGTTTCAACTCTCTATCTTTAATAGCGCTGAAAAAAGTTGCGTTCATCCGGACTTCGTGAACGAGTATAAAGTAAGCAAACAATTTTCCTGAATAACTGCATTCTGAGGTTTAAGAATAAATAACATTGCAGATAAATAGGAAATATTCGATAGTTCTGATCTGCGAAATGCGAAAAAATCCTGCCCAGTCATGATAAAAATAGTACAAGAAAAAATGATTTGTAAAAAAGCTTTAAATAAAAAAACACAAAGAGGGGTTGCATAAAAATGCTGACACTCCTAAATCAGCTTTATGATAGTGTTGTAATCTGTTCAACTTCGATAATGTGCGCTGTGTTCCAGAACTAGCAAATGTACTGCCCACAAGGCACAAAAAGGGACTGCTAACTTACAAAGAAACATTCATCAAGAGAGATAAAGAAACGGAGATTGCTATATCGACGCGATTTTTTATAGAATCGAGATTCCCTTATAAATGTGTTATATATTCTGTTAAGAAAAAAATCTCTCAGCAAACGATTTTTTATACTTTGTAGTGTACAATAGGAGCTGAGCCATACTCATAATGATATATGTCTTTTTTGCGTTTCTATTCATTATACTTCAAAAGACGAGTCATCTTAATTAACATTCTGAAGTTCAAGCTGGCTGAAAAATTGCTGGTTAATAAATTTATTGCCACATTTACCTGCTGCTATTGCTGCGTCTTAATGACAATGTGTCATTACAGCAATTGATGGATTGACAGAGTGTAGACAGTAGCAACCCTACAGACTTGAAGCAACAGCTCGCAATTGGGAAGCAGCTTCTCGTTAGCAATTGCCTCAAGTTTTGTTTGTCAAAGCTGTTAAGCTTGATGTATGACAAGTGCGTTCACAGGTTAAGTGAAATGCTAAAACGGCAACAAATTATAATAATTTCACGGCTTTGTAAGCATTCAGGCACACTTCAGACACATAACTGCCATAAAACACACACACATACATCCATGCATATATATGTATACAGCTAGAAGATGTGCTGCTGGACTGGGCCAGCAGACAAAAGTGTTAATCAAATTACGAAGAACAGCAACGAGTTTACCGAGGCGTTTTACGATCTCTTTAACGCTTCAGCTACGCACGCCACTAACGGCGAGAGGCTGAGAACCGAGAGTTGAAAAAGCCAAGCGGCAACTGATCAAAAATTCAGAGTCGAAACACTTAAAAAACTGAAAAAAAGTGAGGCGGCGGCGTTCATTAATCAATCTGGGCAAATAGTTGAGCGAAAAAGACGCGTGCCGCAACGCTCAGAGCTAAATGAAGACATAGACCAAAAGATCTGGAGAACCGAGACCTGAAAGCATGTTCGAGTAGGTGCCAAGACGCATGTGCGTCGTGCGTTGGCTTGAATAAAACGCCCCTATTAAAAAAGCATCAACAACGACGCGATGCGCGTTGACAATTTTTATGGCCAACTCTGGTGCGTATTTGGACTTAGTTAGGCCCGGTTCGTACATAGAGAGCCTGGCCTCGGGTTTGTGCACCGCATGTGGCTGGCTATAACAGCCGGCTGCACGACGTGGCCAAGTGTGGGCATTAACGCTGACAGCTATGCAAATACCTGGCCATTAAGTCTTTGTCATTTAGCAATGTCTTTTAATTAGCGGTGTGGCCTGTGGCCCGCTGTTGTCTGTTGTCTGTTGTCGGTTGCCGTTTGTCGGTTGCCCAAAGTCTCTGCCCAGGACTAGCTTTCTAAATACAATAGCTCGATGCTTAGGCTATTGTAGGCCCAGTAACACCCACACTTCTTGACACTCGACTTGGCTGCATTGACAAACGTTTTGCTCGCCTTTTGGCCCACATCGCTGCATAAAGCTCGCATTGAACACCCTCACGCTTTATGGCCATTTGCATTTGCATTTAAATGTTTTTGACGGAGCTGATTTTGTTGCACAGCGCTTCCTGAGAGCGCATCCGCCAGCGTTTGCCATGTTGGCCACATCACGATTTCTTAGCCGGGCCGCCTGTTGCTTTGTTGGTTTTTCTTGATTTTTCTCCGTATGCCGTTTGTTTACAGCTGCTCGCATTGATTGAAAAATTATGCACTTGCCATGACGATGGGCAATGTCAAATGCCAAATGCTAAAAAAGACCAACAGTGAAATTTTCACAATCAGGCACACCGAACCTTATATGCCCAATCTGACATAGATGCATTTATCTGGGTGTATGTATATTAAAGAGAAAAATAGTTATTCTAAGAACTAGTTTATTTTAGATCAATCATGCCAATACACAGCAATACACTGAGAAAAAACGCAGACGCAATGTTAAAACAAATATTTATATTCTACATGGAATGATGAAAATTACTAAGTAATAGTAGTAATAGTAGTTTAGGTATTTTTAAAAAAAATTAAAATATTTGACATTTATTAACTTGAAAAATAATTTTAAAAATAATTTTATTATGAATTCTACAACGAATTGAAATCCAGTGTATCACAAAAATCTGAAATTCCCCAACTGCTGAACAAACTCTATTACAATATGATTATAACCTTTCGTACAGGGTATATAGTGCAGTCGATGCTAGCTAGGAATTTTAGCACTTCAAACGAAAAACGTTTTCCATTTTGGCAACCTGAAAGCGAGGCCGGGCCTGCTTACTTTTCTTTTCGCCAGCTTGTCCTGCTCATTAGCAAACCAAGCAGCGGTGTCTTTTTGGCCCATGGGCAACGGCAACACTGACGACAGCTGTTAGCCAGTTTTCACCTAATTAAGCAAACAAACGTGTGGGAAATCGACTACATAGCCGCCTCCTCACACCCCACAACCCACATCGCCCCTGCCATCCTGATAACTTTCGCCTGGAGTAGACCGTTTGGGGCTGGGCCAAACTAATTGCCCTGAACATGGGGTTTAAATAGGCTCGAGGAATGCACCCAAAACATTTGTCTCTAATTGCAGCGTTGCCCAATTGGGCAGGCCAAATTAAATTAAATGCAGCTCCAACAGAACAAGCTGGCAAAGGGGCAACGGGGCAACGGGCAACGAGCAACGGCAACTGGCAACGGCAGCCGCATCAACGGACAACAACAATTTGTGCAAAAATACAAATTGGAACATTTGTAGAAGCTGTGCGCAGGCGCAACGCTGTGAGAATTTATGGCCCTGCCGGGGTCACTGCCTAGTGGGGATAACATCTGTTGACGCGTCGTGCGCGCAATGCGCATGCAAGGCGCACCAAAGCAAAGGACATTGACCAGACAGGGCCACTGCCGGTGCCGCTGCTGCTGCTGCTGCCGGTGCCGCTGCCGCTGCCAGTGCCAATGCCCAGATCCAGACCCACGCAGACAGACAAAACCGTTGCAGAGCGAAAAGCAGTTGGAAAATCATTAGAAATTGCAAAATGGTTCAGTTTGTCCGGTTTGTACCGGCAGAAATGTAGTGTGAGCCAGAAGTGGGCTCAAAATTCCGTTGTGAGAAGATTAAACGAACATTACAATGCGTGAGAGTTTGAAGTCTTAATTTACAGGACACTACTTGGAAATATCCTTATCGTAGTACCCACAAGAGCTCTGCCCATCTTGAATTGGGTTGAATTGGAAAGCGCTGTGTGTGTAGGGCAACACATTTTCAACTCTTATAAGCTTATGAAATTTGTATTAAAATTATAACAAATAAATGAAATAAATAATTCTATAGGTTGTTTAAGCAGAAATATATATTTCTGAACATGTAGTTTTTTAGATAAAAAAAAATATTTATGACTCAATATTACGATATTAAAATTAAGAAAATTTTTAAGAGCATTTATTTCAAAAGAATCGATAACTTTAAACACAAAAGCTCTTTATAGTCTCAAAAAAATAAAATTTTCAAATTTTTTTAATAAATGTACTATTTCCACAATTAAGATTTTTCGTTTGCAGATCTACTTTGTAAGTATAATTCGTTAATTTTACTACAAGGAAATAAAAGGTAAACGATTTACAGTTAGTGATTAATTGCTGTTGTTTCTTGAGGCAGTTGATTGGGCCTGCATTTCGCGGTAGAGCGTGCAACAACGTATGTTACAACCTTGGGCAGCGCAACTTCCGCTGTCTGATCTTGCAACAATTGGCAACTGTGCGACCTTTTGGTTGCCGAACAGTGCTGCGTATTCAATTTGGCCCTGGCTTGGAATCTTCCCCGTGGTTGAGGGCGTGCGTGAAAATTGTTTGGCTGCACAAGGAAGGCCGCTGGCTGGTCTTCCTCTCGCAAAGCCATCGAGCAGGGCACATGGAACGCTGGGCTGCTTCGGGTTCGGGTACAGGACAACAATCGCAGTAAGTGATTACGTAACCAGTGCATTGTTCTTTGGCTGCGTTTTTATTTCATTGAACAACGCAAATGGAGGAGCGTCTGGAGGCCGCTTATCAGCATCAAACGGCGCGAGGAAGCTGCAGCCAGGCGAGGCATCGGGCCAGAAAAAATAATTTATTCACAGCCATTATGCGCTGCGAATTTATGCCACTTCCTGGTGGAACAACTACAAATAGCCATTTAAAATGCGATAAAAATAGCGCCAACGGGCGCAATAGTAAAACCCAAACGCGAAGATGCTGCACAATGCATTCGCATTGCATCACACTCAACCAGGGGCGTTTCCAGGGCGTAGTTTTTTTTTTCTAGCCGCAATGACTGCTAAGCATGAAACCGTAAAATGGTTTTTCAATAAACAGGCCCAGAGAACATAGCTGGTGCCGGACCAGAAACTTGAAGCCGGCAAACAATGCGACAAATATTTGAATATGTTAATTAGTTTAGCAATGTTGCAGACGTTGTTGTTGCTGTTCCTGTTGCATTTAGCTGGGCACGATCAGTTCTATCGGCGGACGTGCATCGGGGCAGTCTAATTTCATGTGTTGCCATCTTGTTAGGACAGTTAGGAGCAGTTAGTGTGCTCTGCCAAAGCCAAAGCGTTTTGCATCTTCGCACCACAAGACTAACGAGCTCAAACGCCTGCCCCACGCCTGCACTTGCATTGCAATTCATATTTACGAGTATGCCACATTCGACTCGTACTCGTACATATTTATGATTGGTGGCATGCACAGCCTGGCCAGGTTGTCATAGCCGGCGGCCTGTGGACAACGGCCAATGGCCACACACATACAGCCAAGGCCAATAAAGCTGCCAATGAAACCGGGCTAAAAGCAACTGACAGCCGACAGCAGAAACAGCCTTATAAAGTCACAGGCCAAAACCAAACAGCCACAGCTCGGCATTTTTCCCATTTGCACGCAAGGCAGAGATGGAGATGCTGCAGCTGATTTTTGTTACACCCTGTTCCCATCGAAAAAGGTGTATTTGTGCAAATACACACACAGACCGAAGTATATCCGATCCTACCAAATACGTAAATCTATCTATATACATATATTCGCAGAATCGTAAAATGTTCATCCGGTTCATCTAAAATTAACATATTTCTATCGGAAAACACAACAGTGTTCTACTGCTTGTTTCATATTATTGGCACAGCAAATAATACGCTTTACCCTTGACAGACTTGCATTTACACTACATTCTCCCCTGATTTTGAAGAGCGTTGAGCAGAGCATTTAATGAAAACAATTTTGATGCTGGCTGCTGGCGTTTTGTCATAGTTGGATACATTTCGTTTAAGATTACAAACTACACTTTGGTATCGTTCTCTTTTATAGCGCCATATTTAGCACGCGAAACTTTAATCATCATCGTACAATGTCACATAGTAAAGGCTAAGTAATAAAGAAGCACAGTGTATGTAAAGAATGGGGTAAAATTACACCAGATATTACAAAAAAATTAGTAGAATCTATGCCAAACCGACTTAAAATGGTAGTTAAGCAAAAGGGTGGTCACACCA
>SCDS01000136.1:321288-346922 GCA_004149465.1 Drosophila nigromelanica | reverse complement strand
GTTTAAATTTTTTGGATATCTCCAATAGTTTTGATTATATAGGCCAGTAAACTTTTTTAAAGTGGCTGGTTGAAATAAGCTGTGAACCACTGTATGTATGTGTGTAATGCAATTGATTTGAATGCATTTTACGTCGGCTCGAAGTTGGAACAGGGTATCTCCTAGTTCCACACAGTTGCTTAGTTCTTCTTACACTCACCTGTGGCATTCTTTGCGTGCTGCTGCTGTAGGTGTTGCCCGGCACCAGCTGATGGCTTTGACAGCTACTAAATTCTGCTTAAAGCGCGCGAGACGCACGTTCCTTGTCCAATTTTGGGCAGCGAGCGGCCAAATGGTTTGGCCGGCCCGGCGCTTATCGGTTGCCCATAAATTGTATGTGACGTCGTTGTTGTTGTTGCCTGCCAAATATTGCCAACTTGGAGGTCCTAGGCCAATAACTTGCCAAAAACAACACGCAATGAAGTTGTTTGCCTTTGCCTTCGTCTTTGCATTTTGTCTGTTGCTACGCGCGGAATTTCTCCTGGCATAAAATGCAATTAACGGCACTTGTTCGCCATCGCTGAAAATTGTTGTTGCTTAGACTGTGACACAAAGCACACGACAACCCGTTACAACCGATCGAATGCGAAAAACCGAAATTGCACACAAAACATTACAACACAAATTTGGCTAATTGATTTCAACTTAAATTGAATTCGGCACTCTTTTTCTGCACTGGCAACAAAATTTGTATCATTTTATTATAGCGATGTGCAGGTTGAGGTATCAGCTAGGTGTTGACTGTTGCCAACCGCACAAAACCGCGTTGCCAATCAGGTTGCCTGTGCAGTAACATGTCTTATAATGAAATTAAGTGATGCACATGCGCTGAATGCAATAATGTTTAAATATACGTTTAAAATAAATGTTTTTTCATTTTATATAAAATGTCATACTTTCAATAGGTATTTAAACAAAATCTAACCGAGCCCATTTTAAATTCACAATAGCGAAAGAATAGAGTTGCCGTATCAGCGCATACAGTTAGCTTCCACCGCGCACATTCGCTGTATTTTCTCATTTTCTGTCTCTCTATATGTGTTACCCATTCTATCTCTTGTTATCTCTTCCTGGTGTGGATTTTAGGTCATTTTTAGCATATTTATGAAAATTGGTGTGCATTTTTAGCACATTTTGCATGTGTATTCCAGTGAAAGTGAAACCTGCGCTTGACTTAATTCTACAAATTAAAGAATTAAAAATCATTTAGTGTAAATTAATAAGCACTTCAAAGCGGCTGCTTAAGGATATAGGAAAATGTGTGGTGGTTTTACCTGCTCGAAGAACGCGCTAATTGCGCTAAACATTTTGTATGTGGTAAGCAGCAGCAACAACAATCAACAGCAACATGAAAATTACGTTGTATACACAAAGCAGCAACAAAAATATGCAAATTTATCATTTTTGTATACTCTGTATTGTCTGCTGCAGCTGTAAATTTATTGTTTCCTTATTTTGCATGATTTTGTGTTACAGATGATTGGTTTCCTACTGATTGGCGTTGGTGTCTATGCACGGGCGGCCTCCGTGGTCACGAATCTGCCCATTGTTGGGGGCATCCTCGCCTGCGGCGTGATACTCATCTGCATATCCATGCTGGGCCTTGCTGGTGCCGTCAAGCATCATCAAGTGATGCTCTTCTTTGTATCCTTTTTCATCAACAACAACTGTGCACTCAAACACACACACACACAAACACCCTAAACACACATGTTCAAGTATATGAATGCATGCTGGATGTACGCACAAGTGCGCCTTATCTGTGGCATATGGCTAAGTCGAAGGTTAACGCATGTCGATGGGGCTGACATTTTGCTCAAACTACACATTTCCGCAGCATTATGTCTGTGTGCATGGTGTTTGTGTGTGTTCGAGGTGGGCTTCAGCATGACACAGCGCAGTTGGCATGAATCAAATTACTTGGCTAATAGCTTACCGCCGACTTCCGTGCGTCAGCTGTGGTTTATCTGCCTGCCTGTTGTCTGTTCATAACAATAATAATTTACTGATAACTAAGTAGGTTCATAGGCATATTGATAACTTTGTTATTGCCTGGTTGCCCTTAACTCTGTGCCCCTTTCGGTGCAGTACATGATTATTCTGTTCATGCTCTTCCTCATTCAGTTCTCCATTGCCAGCTCTTGCCTGGCCGTTAATGCCGAGCAGCAGCAACAGTTCGCTGAGCAGGGCTGGAAGACGGTGCCGCCAAAGCTGCGCCAACAGGTGCAGGATAATTTCCTTTGCTGTGGATTCAATGCCACCAACAGTAACAGTCTGACCAGCGTCGAGGAGCCCAGCTGTGATCAAATCAATAAAGTATGCTGTGCCGACTCCAAGGATCCTTTGTGCCAATGCGGACCTTGTGGCCCCTTGTTGGAGGATAAAATTGACTATGCTTTTAAGCTGTGCGGCGGTCTGGGCATATTCTTCAGCTTCACTGAGGTGAGTGTCTTTCGTTGTCGGTGTTATGTGCAACTAATCTGTAATATCTTGCATTTGTTGTATCTTCTCATGACATGCATTCAGTTCGTTGGTGTCTGGCTAACAGTACGCTATCGCAATCAAAAGGATCCGCGCGGCTTGCCCAGCGCCTTCCTCTAAATTGCATACTAAATCCAAAAAATTATAAACAAAAAAAAAAAACATATTGCAGACGCACAGGCAATCAAAACGCTTGTGTTGCTTCAAAAAAAAAAGTTGATGTCAATGTGTAAATTTCATATTCATGCAAGAATCGTGGGTCTATTCCATCAACTTTGTGGTTAACATTAACACACACACACACACACACACACAAAATATAGACGCATATTTATATTTATACAAGCATCTCTCCCTTATACACATAACTGCATGCGAGCATACTAAAACGTACTATGGGTAAAGCAACTAAGTACATATTGCATTAGGCTACATACTGCATACATTTACAACCCTAGGAATACTACATATATTCATATATATATATACAAGATATAGCTACGTGTTTAATCCTTTTTAATAAACGCAAGCAATCAAGTGTTTTTCGAACTGAACATTGAACACATTTTACACGTACATATGTATTTCGCCACATACTTCCTCATACACTAACAAAGTCGTTGGCGACGTAATCTAACCAAAATATTGTAGAGAACTTTAGCCTGGCTAACACGATATGGTGAGACACATTCAAATAAATATAATATTTATGTGCTTAGTTTTTTTAATTTTCTTAAGTTATTTTATTGTATTTAGAAAAACAAAAAACTACTCTAACTTGTGTATTTTGATTATTTCCACAGGTTTTGGCCGTTTTTCTAGCGCGTCGCTATCGCAATCAGCACGATCCCTGCTATTTGCCCGCACGCGCTGTCTTTCCACACAACTATCAATATTAAGCGGGCCGTTATAGAGCTGCATGAGATCAAAGAGCCAAGGCGCAGGCAATTTTTAGTCAAAGGGACGAAGGCTGATTTATAATTTGTTTACACAAACTGAAAGGAACAAAATTCAAAGATTTTTGCTAATTGTACGTTTACTAAATTTAACCTTTAGCAAAGGTATTTGAATGGTTGCATGGATGTTTATTGTTTTATTCAGTTCTTAGTTTTTATTCTGCAAAGAGATTAAGTTTTCCCAATTGAGATTATGATAAGTTTGGTGTTCATTATGTAAACAGATGTGTTAACATTATTTTAATTGTACAATATTTCAATTACCTTGATAAGCTTATTTTAAATATTTTTGATTTGCAACTGGCACAATCATAAAAATCAACTCAAACCGCTGTACCACAACAACAACAAAAAATATAAAGCAAAACAAAAAAAAATTCAAACCTGATATAAGTGTAGAACCAAGTCAAATGTAACTAGCAACGGTAACCGTGTTTTAACAAAGCGTAACATATACATAAAAACTTATATACATATACATACTATATATACATACATATATATATATATATATATATATATATATAATTTACATAAATAATTCAAAATAACAACGTAATTAGAAAAATCTATAGATGTTAGATGTGTGTTAAACGTTTAAACTTAGCACTAATATTGCAAGGAAAAAAGAACAAAATCAATTTCAAATACATGTCAACAAATATTTATAAAGTCTCAAAAGTATCAAACAATTTCAAAAAAAAACCCAGTCTGAGCTTTGTTTTGCTTATTTTGCTCTTCTCGTTTTCTTTTACCCTCTCTGTGCAATAAATTTATCAATTACTCTGCGGCGCCAGCTGCTGCCTTTTTTGCTTGCACCCACGCAAGCAATCACACAAAGCCTTTATACTTTCCTTTTCCTTCTTCACACACAAACACACCCACACACACACACAACCCGACCAACAAGTTGAAATAGTTCTTCTCTTGTGGCCGTTTCGTGTTTCCTTTCAAGCGACAAAGAAACCATTAAATAAAATTCTCTGTATTCTGTGCTGTGATTGAAGTAAATATGATCTTTGAAAACCAAATAAATTCTCGAGTTTCAATTTCAAATTTTTCTTAACGTTTAATTAAAAAAAACAGCTGTCTTCCGCTAGCGTCCTTGGCGGAAAGTTTCAGTTTTCCAATTTGACGGTGTATTCTTGTATTATTTGTGGTTGAAGGAACGCACAGTGGATGGAAGCGATTATATGATGCACATTTGTAATAGTTAATTGAAACATCTTTGTCTGAGATATAATATGTTATATTATGAGTTTGTAGAAATATGTATAATGATGCATATAATCCTGCAATTGCTGTCAAGGCAAAGAGACAAAAGGTTAGTTATTCCCTTATGAGTAATTGTTTCATTTCACTTTTAAATTACATACCTCTATTGACCAGAAAATTCAAAAGTAGTTTTATATTAAGTAAAACATCCTCTTTTTTTCGAAAACCTCAAAGTTCAGTTGCCAGCTTTATAAGCACATCATAATCTATGTGCGATTTAAAATATTTTGAAATGCCCAACTCTTTGCCATTTCCGCCGTCACTCATATTTAACTCCATCATGCAAAGTAGCCCCACGGTGCGTATACTAGGACAGCAGAAACCACCCTCTAGAAGATTAACGCACGCCGTTTGTTTGACACTTCCCTGGGGAGTCGACGCTGGCGAGTCGCTCGCCGTGACGGCAATATTTTGGCAGACTTGCCTGGGCTTGCTGAAGGATGAGCAAGACAAATGCCCAACAATTTTTCAGTGGGCGCAGTCTCCTGGCTAGCAAACAGCTGAAAAAGCAATTTCACTCAAACATGGCCAACCAAACCGACTCAAACAAGGCCAAGTTCAACGTACTGGCACCCAATGGAAGTCGCGGAGCGCGCTTTGTAAAGAGAACAAAGAGTTTGAGAGAGAGAGAGAAAGAAAGGGAGTGGGTTCTGATTGAGGTTGGATATTGTGGGCCAAGCAGGAACTTTTTATGTTATATAACGGATGCGCAGTCAGGTGGAGTTACACAGCACAAATATGGGTGTGGTGGCTAACGGTACCGTCTGAGCAGCACGCTGTGGATTGTGGGCTTCCACATAAATTTGCTATTGGCTCCTGGAGGGGAAGCAGTCAACAACTGTTTGGGACAGCATTTTATTTGAGCAAAGGCGAAATGTTCTTGATATGTCGTGTTAACGGAATGGACATGACATGCAAAGTTGCAAACACATTCATAGATACAAATAGAGACAGATAGGATACTCATACATATCAATGTTCAGTTTGTATCCACATATATTTATTTGTTTGCCTGCGGCATTGCATATCCTTTGCAGGCACATGTCTCTCGAATTATATTGCCTTACGTAAATTAACTCAACTGAATGTGCATGTGTTTAACAGCTGCAGTTGTTCAACAGTGCGTATGATTCATTTAATTTCAAGCAAATTGAATTCTATTCTTCAGATGTATTCATAAAAGCACTCTAAATATTTGCATGAAAACATTCCATTAATGAAATTTATTTTGATGAAATTCTTCTTCTTTACTTGCTGAATAATAAATTAAATACCAATAGCTGCCTCAATGCCTGAGATCCTTAAAGCCTGTTGTCTGTTTATTACCGGCTTATGCGCTTAATGAAGGAAACGGTGTATATGAGCAATGTTAAACGCGTCACGATTTACTTGATGGTTTTCTTCAGAAATGAGCGCACAGTGGGCGTGGCTAACAATAACAAACCTATATGTATATTAAGCAAAGGCATTAAGAAAACTATATACGATAGTTTATTCAATATTGTATAAACAAAGACAAGCATAAATCAAAGCAGGGGCTGCCAGAAAAGTTCAAAAGCTGAATAATTCATAAAATGATTGCAGCTTAAAATCAAATCAAACTACAATAAAAACCATGTACACGCCCAAAATCGATTGAAAATATAAACAAATATTCTTAAATGCAAGTAGTTTTTTAATAACCAATTTTAGTAGACTATATTCAGGTAAGCTGGGTGGCTCAAGGCTAATGGCTAGTATATTTAACCAACAACAATGATAATGTAAAGAGCACCAAAAAGTGAGCAGATTATTTCTATAGCTTTGTCTAGATCCTTCCAGCTCTCATTAGCAGATTGCGATATCGACCTTATCCTGAAAACACCTTCCCACTCTTTCGAAGCTTGAACTTGTTAAGAATTTGAACGAGCCAAACAATGAAAAATGGCAGAACGTGCAAAACGAAAATCGCTCATTCTGTGTATTTTATTTGCTTTGCAAATAAAAAAGAGGCTTAAGAAATAGGCTGACAAGTTATGACAGTTTTAAGTTTGAAAACTGTATCGCACTTGCTGTTTTATTTATTTAAAACACTACCCATACACATAAATATTTATGTATATTTCTACAATAAAAAATATATTTAAATGCCTACTCATCGTAATTTGTATTTACTGCCCCATAACGGTGTTGATGTCCGTCTGGTTGCTTTTCAAGCGTGGTGAGCGTGTGGCGAAAAAGCAGAAAAAAACACAAAAATAAAGCAATAAACAAAAATTTCTAGAGAAATTTGAATGTCAATGTCAAATTAAAGTCACACAGTTAATTAAGCATAAAGGGCAGTCGGCAACAACGGCGCTAAAGTTCATTGCTCGAAATTAAATCAGCCGTCACGTGGGCAGTTCTAATGAGTATTTATATACATTACGAATAAAACTGAACCACACATGAGTATTTTGTATAACTGAACAAATAGCAAAAGTACTTTTAATTAACAATGCGCAACATATGTGGAAAATGTAAACAAAAATAAAATCTTAGAATTTCTCAATTCTTCGGATATCTAAGGCTAGGAGATACTATAAAGAAAATAAACTCTTTTTGAGAACATATAATTAAAAATACTATGAGCTTTAAGCATTGCTAAAAAACATCACAAATTTATGCGTTTTATTTTCTGATCTTTTTAGATACAGGAAATCTCCTCGTCGAGCAGCTAATCTTAAAGCATAAACACTGCCAAATTTTCATGCTGCACAGGCAAATATACAAATTAAATTATGCCAATATACATATATACAAAATATGCATATTAAATTCCCGTGAATGTTTTAGCGTTTTATGTGCCAGCGCATAGAAATTATTTCAATTTCCTGTTTTATGAGCTGCGAACGAAATTTCTTTTTAAATGCCGCTCAACAACGCTGACAATTAAAATGTTTGCAATGAAATCACTCGGCGTATGCGCTACGCCCGTCCAATGACAAGCGCATATTACGTATACGCCTGTTGGGCCGTTGGACTAGGGTCAGACTAGTCGCTAACGCTTCAGTAGTTTCATGCGTAATTTAATAAGCGGTACATTTGACACTTAAGCGAAACGCTTTAAGAATTAACAGCAAACAGCATTAAGGGCAGCACTGCCGCACGAGGCAGCAAAAGCGTTTAAACAAAATCCGAGTCGCAGCATTGCTGCGCAGCTGTTGCACGCAAACAGAGGCAGCGTTTCGGCAGCACACCACACCCCTTTTACTACATGACCGAAAGTGAGCGAAATTTGAGCACAAAATAGACACAGAGCAAAAAGTAATTATTGCTTGTTGTATTTTCCAAGCATATCAGCTCATGTTTGTAGTAGATAATAATTAAATTGTATTGTTGCGCACCACAATTTAAAGAATTTGGTAGCTTACACTGCCAATTGTTTAACATTTGGCGTCGTTTGAGTGAGTTTCATGGCAGGCAACGAGCTTCCTGTAGAAAGTTGAGTTGAGTTGCTCGGCGGCAGCGCTGCGACCGCATAGCATTGAGAGCAGAGCAGCATTTGAGTTTTTGTTTCTCTGTTCTCTCATTCAGTCTACGTTGAACTTCGCGACACTGTGGACGTCAGCGCCTTTGCAAGTGTGCTGGTGTGCGTGAGCGTGTTTATGACACTGAATATAAGAACGAGAGAGAGAGCAAGAGCAAGGAAAGGAAAGCTCCTGTTTAATAACATCGTTGCGCCAGTAACACGTGAGTCGCAGCAGACCAGCAGATAAACAAAGCAGCAGTAAAAGCGCAAAGCAGTCAAAGGAGGACGCGATAACAAAAGGCAAGTTGCGCGCGTTTTTTTCTCTGCTGCTAACTTTTAACAAAGTAGCGCTGAACAACTTTTACCTTTTACGTAAGTACAGCAATGCAAACATTGTTTTATTTTTGTATTATTTCGTTCTGTACGTTTTACCTTTATACGATTTGGCCGTCATGAATAAATAAATGCGTTGCCCGCGTTATTCGTTTAACTGTTGAAGTCTCCACGTTAGAAAATCAATAGCTGATTTTCCTGCACAATATTTGCCTATATGGGCTACTACTCTTGGTTGAGCATAAGGTTTAAACAGCCGAACTCGTTTTTCTATGCCAGCAGAGAAACTGGGCTTTACTTATGGCATTAATTGAAAAAGTTCTTGACACCCTTCGGAAAATATGCGCCCATTTGCAAACAGTAAGCCAACAGCAGCAAACAGAAATTTGCATTTGTTGATGACTCTGCAATTGTTCCTTGAACGGTTCAGCAAACGTTTTCAAGGCTAAAGTCGGCTAATGGGTCACCCTTAACCTGCAACGGAATTTTGCAAAAAAAAATAAAATAAAATAAAGAAAAGAGGATATGATAAGTTTTATTCGCAACAATATAGTAAAGGTCATGTTTTATTATAACTTTCTATTGTTTATTTTTTTTTCCTTTCATGATTTCACTTCATTTCAGTTATTTTAAGCTATGAATTCAAATTATGTTAATGTGAATGGCTAACTATAATATAGTGAAAGAGAGATTGTCTTTCACTAAATTCCTTCAAAAATTGCTTATAAGTGCATACCAACGCCTTAAGATATACAATGATTTTTAGAGCTCTTGAGTAAATATTATTTTAAAAAATTAAAAATAAAAAAAATTCCGACAAATAAGCGCTTTAAAAAACATTTCAATTTCCGGCTAAGCCCTGGCAGCAGCTAATTTTTGGCTTGAACTCGGCCACTTAAAAGCACAGCGTTAACAATCGCAGCAACAACAAGTAGCAAGTTAACAACCAGTTGAATACCCTGCAACAAGTTCGAAAATGACGAAATGACATAATCTATGTACATCTATCTATATATGTAAATATATAAAAGTCCTCCTTGATGACACAGTGCCCAAACCATAAGAGCTAGAAAGTTGAAATTTGCATAGTAAATGTGACTTAGGACACCTGAACCTATACAACTCATCTATCAGGATAAAGCAAATAGTTTGGGACAAATTGTACATCTCACCAAACTTCTCAGCGAGCTCAAAACTCGAACTATTGTCACAATGTTTACGAACACAAATTCAAAAAAAAATCCAACCAAGATATTAATACAAACACATTCTAAACTATAGAATACCCTTTGGGCACATGAAGGCTACAGGGTATACAAAGCCTCTATAAGCTATAGCCTAACTTTTAGCACATGAGACACATCGCGGACTGCTTAAACTTCCGCTGGTACACGTAGGACGTGTTTAATCTACCAGAATCTTGTTTGCGCAGCGACTTAATACAAAATGTGGCAGTGGACGGCCGCAAAATAAAGCAGCTGAGAATTGTTTGCGCCATTCTCCGTTCGCTGGCTACTGTGGTCAGACGCCTGCCACTCAACCATACCAACATTCACAAACACACACATACACACACCCACACACACAGCTGCCCATCATAAACGTCGTGACACGTGACGTTTTGCATCGTTGGTTTTTAATTAAAAGCTGTCCAAACGCTTTGTGCGCACTGCTCCGCTAGCCGTGGCCCGCAGCTCATTAAGTATTTGTTCGAAACCCCCAACTACCATGCCGTTCTTTAAGTTTTTCCTAATATAGGTTTTTAAAGCAAAGAAGACACTCATCAGATTTTCTTTACAGCGCCCATCGCAGGATGTCGCTACTAACAGGCAACAGTCACTCGCTGTCCGAAGAGGAACTCGACGAGTGAGTAGAAAACAAAAAATGCTAACCAACTAAAACTTACTTCAATCAAATTAAATTGCATGGCACGATATTTTGTGTAGTCAATTTTCGAAAAGATAAAGCCCAAAGTCAACAACAACAGTCATAACAATGTGGCAGGCGAACAATTTGCACTTTGAACTTTATGTTGGCTTTTAAGCGGGGCCAGGCAAACTGCAGCTAAAACTTTTCTAAGTTTTTAGTCAAGAAAACCGTAAGGAGAATTGGGAGGCAGGGTGGTGCAATAGGTGTGCACTGACGACAAAAATAGGTAAAGGTAATGCGCGTGTTTTCCACAAAACAATTTCTTTCGACTTTCGCTTTATAAATATATATAGCACACTTTTTAGGTGTGAACGATAAAGTCGTGTTAAGACCAAACCGCAAATCTGATTAACTTAATTAGCTCAGTCAAGGACGCTCATAACTTGTTGGAATCTAAAATTACACATGCCGCAAAGTAGACTACTCTAGTTTTGCCAGGAATTATTGCTGCATGTGTGTGCACTGGCTGGCAAATGGAAACGTGGAAACTGTCCAACAAGCTTTGGTAATCAAAATCCACGTAGCCTATGGGCATACACATGTCCATAATGACGTTTATATTGCGCATACGCACAAAAGCACGCGGTTAATGGAAAATGTGTCTGTATTCGACTACACGATACTCTGTAAGCACATTAAGAAAAATGCTTGTAAGCTGGTCTTGCGCTTATTATTTGACACAAGTTAGAGTTGTAGCCAATAAGCAGGTTAATCATGTATTTATTATTTAAAATCTGTTCAGGTCTCCTAATAACCTATTTGGCTTGTGTCTACTGGGTATTCAGCAGCAACAACATTAACAATGCAGTTATCAATGAGTCAAGCCCAAACAATGCGAACATTATCGATTGCTTCTGGCGTTGTATTCGAATTTTGACCACGTTCGTTGGCTTGTCGGCCTGTCAACCGAGATGCTTTCAATTTGGCAGCAGTCACGCGTGAGTAATGTAAATTTGGCTGATAGGATTAGAATGTGGCCATGATGCTTGCCTCCTGGCTTAACGCACTAAATTAATGGACTCACTTTCACTTTTCATGAGTTTGCATTTCTCGTTTGGCATTCATTTACGTTTCCTACACTTCTGTTTGTATCATATGCTGACAGTACTGTCCTTCACCTTTGACCTTATCCACAATTCTGTGGCAAATTCGCCCAAGACCAGGTAATGACCACTCAAAGTGCCATTTAAATAGGAATGAGTTTTAAGTCTTATTTAGAATGCTTGCATAAAAGCTATTTTACATGTATCCTAAAAGTATGCTAAGCTTATTTACTTCAGCACTTTTGACCTCGCCGCAACAATCCGATTCACTTTATTGGCTATTAGTACATATATGTTATCATTTATTAAATGAAAATGCGTTTTATATGTGATTTATGATATTCCAAAGAACTTACATAAATTGCATCCCCTACCATGCCAAACTGAAACTCAACGAGCTAGAAAAGGCTTTCATTTGCATTTGACCGAGCCATAGTAAATTTGAGTTTTATTATCATTGTCAACTGCCTTACTGTGCGGATGAGGAAATGCAGCAAGTGTTTGTATGTCTACATAAATAAATATATATATATACATATATATGCATATATGTATATGTGTACATATGCTTGTAGAAAAACTCCCACACAAACAATTCAAGGCCAAGACTTTCGAGAGCTTTATTGACAGTTTATAAAAAAATTACGCTGTACTTAAAAGCTGAATGACTCAAAGGGAGAGTTAGTTGTAAGCACCAAGTGTGCTCGAACAATATAAGCGACCATTAAATCACCATTACCCGGGGAACTGGGAGCTGGTGGGTAAAGAGGGTAGGAAAGCTTTGTACATACTATCTTAATGCAGTTACATTTAACTTTTCACTTTTACAGTCTACCCCATGACCTGCATGCACAATTTCTCGTTATGTGGCTTTATTGAATTTTCCTGAACAATTTAAAGAGATTGTCTTAAATTGGATCTTAAGAAATCAATAAACCAGTTGTTGCCACAAAACATGCATGTGTTTTCTCAGAAAATAAATAATGACAGAGAGTTGCTGAGTAATTAAAGCTGCCTTGTTATCTTCGTTACTAGCATTTCACAGATGGAAAACTCAAAATATTGTTTACAGTATTTCTTAAAATACTTCTTTAAATATTTGAATTACAAAGGCCTTAGGGCGGGGACGTTGGGGATTGTTCTAGTGGGTGTGGCCGGGATATTAAGCTTGCAGTCTTTTGCGGACGTCCCCAGATATCTGCATACCAAAATTGGTGACTCTAGCTTGAAAACTGTA
Source organism: Drosophila nigromelanica (assembly GCA_004149465.1). Lineage (NCBI taxonomy): Eukaryota > Metazoa > Arthropoda > Insecta > Diptera > Drosophilidae > Drosophila > Drosophila nigromelanica. Next base: position 334,139 of record SCDS01000136.1, on the reverse strand, counting down.
GGAAATCTTTATCATGTTACCGAATTGCCAGCCTCCCAATGGGCGCGGACCAATAATCGTAACATTTTGTCGGAAATAAATAATTAGAAGTATATATTTTAAATTGTAATCGCGCAAAAAATGCGTGGATAGACAGATGAACAGAATGACTAAAATTGCACAAGCCGAATGTACCAGTTTCAGTAATACTTCGGTGTTACCTTTTAAGTAAATTCGAGTTGCTCAAGTGGACTTTGTCGATGCCCTCCAAATGTGGCGCGAGTCGCATCACGTAGCCGTGGCAGCAACGAACACAGTCACAGTGAATGCTCGGCCTGTTTAACCAACGCTTGCTGACTCCATTATTTTCTCTATCTCACTTTATTTCAGTCGAGCCCCCTTTTTGTTGCTGTTTTGCCTTTTTTTATCTTTCATTGACTAAAATTTTGCGTTTTCGCACTTTATAAGTATTATTATACTCGTTCACGAAGTGAAACTAGTATATTGGGTTTGTGCAATGTCCGTCGAAATGCCTATATCTCCCACAGTTTTTGAGCTAGGGTCACCAAATTTGGTATGTAGATAGCTGTTGACCTCCCCCAAAAATGACCTTGAAATTCTGGTCACGCCCTCTAGAATGCCTCCCTAACGCCCCGCCCTTTAAAATCGGATATGCCTATATCTCCCACAGTTTTTAAGCTAGAGTTACCAAATTTGGAAGGTAGATAACTGGTCGCCTCCTTTAAAGATCGGCCACGAACACCCCCCTTCACCCACCCGCGCCAAATCCCACCCCCGCAAGTCGCAAAAACCGAAAGCTCTCACAGTTTTAATGCTAAAGTCACCCAAGAAGAACGTGAACGAGTATAACGCAGTCGGTAACGCCCGACTGCAGCGTTAATACTTATCTTTTTTTCGTTTTGTTTGTGCTTATGTGTTCGTATGGTATTCAAGCCAATATAACTACTCTTTTTATGAGTTGACTTAAACAATTAAAGCAACAGGCGATGACGCAGACTGGCAACTACTTGGAAGTCGCTGCTGAGTAAAAAAAGCACTTGGCTTTGAATGACGCCGATAGTAAATAAGCTGTTGGCTACATAACTTAATACAGGGCGCTCTAAAGTTCAGTTTTAGTTGACTATAAGCTATAATAAAAAAAATAAAATGTATATTTATACATACTCAGCAAAAACAAAATAAATAACAGAAAAACTTGTTACAAAAATGTTAATCAAAATATACACACATACAAATGATGTTTAATTTGCAACAAACTCTTTGCCAAATATCAAAGTTGAATATGCTAATTAAATTTGGAATCACAGACCGGTTAAAATAAGCTCTAAAGTTTATTTAATTTATACAGTTATGTATTTTGGGCACCTGTTAATATACAATCGAGGAAACACCCTGTATTTTTCTGAATATAAGCGAAACACTCAATAAAAGCTAAGCTTTAATTGCAATTGAGTTGTGAAATGACAATTGCATTGTACGGTCAAATTACGCAAAAGAGTTATGTATGTATGCGCTATGCTGTAATCTAGTTTAAACTGCAATCAATTGCATTTAAAACGTGCGTTCAAAAACAGGCAGTTCTTATCAGACAACTTTACCTTGAACATAACGCACAGCAGAGAAAAAAAAACAAGTTTCAAACACATAACTGTCACATTTCAAAATCAAATTGCGTTTTAGCGTGACATTTGAACTTCCGTTATAGTCGTATCTATGTGTTTTACAGCGCCATAGCAGGCACTTTTAACAGTCTGTTAACAGCGATTGTTATCTGATTGCTTATATAAAAATAACAGGGTCACGATGACGAAAGTCACTGACTATGCAAAGCATTGTGACGTCACAATTTTGAGTTTTCGGTGCGCGCGTATGAAAAAACCGACAACTTCGATTAACTTGATGAAACTTGGCATAATCCGGAAAAAGTTGTTTTTCAAATTATTTGAATTTAACTTACAATACTAATAGAATAAAAACAAACCACAAATGGAAATTGCGACGTCATAACGTGGAAGCCCGTTTTGTTTCGTTTCTGCGCCGAAGCCACCTATAGATCACAGATTCGACTTGGTCGTGACGTTAAACGGTAGCCGGCTTGTATGTGTGAATAGCTTTGTCTGTGTTGGTAACCGTCGCCTATATAAGAGCAGTTGATGGACGAAGAAATTTTTTAGTTTCCCTCAACTAGTTGACGTGTACGTTTCGTTTGTTGTTGCCGGTTCAGTTATTTTTTCAAGTTTTTGGTCTAGTGCGTAAATTAATTTAGACAGCTAGCTTTGTAGTCATACGATTAGTCTAGGACACACTTGAAGGACAAACACAGGCTGACATCATGCCACCAACAATAACCGAGGATCAGTTGCATAGCTTCAAGACCCACTGTAGGACTCAGCCACAGGACGATGAGATGGACGAGGTGGATGCATATGTTCATCGCATAACGCGGTAAGAATGCAATTCCCACAAACCGGTCGAAAAGGAATGCAAATTGCCAGCTGCCGATGGCGTTGCCGGGGGTTGTTTGTCGTTGTCGATGTTGTTGTTGCTGCTGTTGTTACTTTTTGGCGGGCTGACATTTCGTTGTTTCACAATGTTCATCAATATGTAAGCATATTCAGCATATTTCTATATACATATGTATGTATATACGTACATACATGTTTGTATACGTTGCATATCGCTGAGTTGGCAGCTTTCAAAAAAATGTGTGGTTACCAAAGCGCCAAAGCAAAACAAAAGCGAATACAGAGAATACAGAATAAAGAGAGCGCAACTAACGCAAAAAATAAATAGAAAAAATAGATTGCAAAAGTATTTGAGTAAATATACACCCACAAAAGCAAACACTTACTGTTGTAGGTGTGTCTTTCAAATAGATAGCTTTAGATAGATCAGAGACCTAGACCCAGACCTTCGGATCCCCAGCTGTTTTCGTGTTTCTATAGTTATTAAATTGTCTAAAGACGCCTGATACACGCAGATCAGATGTTTTATGAAAATCTAATCATGCTTAAACTTTCGCTATCAAGGTCAATACTTGCTATGTACATATGTACATACATATATTAATAAACATGTATGGTTTCAAGTGATTGCATATAGTTAGTCAGCAATTTGCAAAATGAAAAAAACACATCATTTAAACATTAATGTTATATTGTGTACGGAAAAATATACTTTCAATAAAATAAAATAAAACTGTTTAAACAATAATTTAAGAAAAAACAAGTGAGAAAGCTCCAGTCGGGGCCACCCGACTAGGAGATATCCTGAACCCTGCTATCTGTCTTCATAAACATTTCAACCCGTTTGCAATCATACATACATACACAAATTCACACACACACACACACGCACACACACACACATGCACACCGCACCCATTGATATTGGGGGTATCCAAAATCCGAAGATATGATCTGCGTCTGGCTTACGCAAACAGAACGCACTTAATTTGTTGCCTCTAGCTCTTATAGTCTCTGAAATATTGTAAGAAAAAGAAAGGTTGTTATCAATTTTTATCAATATTAATGAAACGGAGCAAGTTATCGAAAAAAAATAATAAACTTTTTCTGCGTATGATATTTACGAACTGAATGAGACCAACATCAGCTTTCAAGCTTTTGAAGTTCCCGAGATCCTTGCGTTCATACAGACGGACAGACAGACGGACATGGCTAAATCAATTCAGCTCGTCGTCCTGATCAAGAATATATACACTTTATGGGGTCGGAGATGCCTCCTTCTACCTGTTACATACATTTTAACAAAACCATTATACCCTTTTTACCAATTTCCAATGGGTTCAGGGTATAAACAAAGTTGTTATAAACAATATGTTGATAACATAATACATTTTAAAAAAGTAAAATTAATTTAAATTGTTTTAAAACCGGTATTTCGAAATTATTAATAATTATTAATTTTGGGGCCACTGGGTTAAGGATATCAAATGACGCAAACAATTCTGACCCTGTTTCGACGGACAGGCGCATAAGCATTAACAAATTGAAGAAATTTATTGGCTCATTAACTTTGTATCAATTTACATCATGCATCCATCATTTATGCATACATAAGTACAAACTGTTTGTTTTTACTTCCTGACTAACAAAATTCGTTCCACAAAAGTGAAAAATGGTTTTAAAAAAACTACTGCAAATGTTTTTTCACTCGATTAACTTACAACAAGTATTAACGTTACAGTCGAATGTAACCGACTGCGCAATACATGTCAATTTTTGGCATGATTTTAATAAAACTATAAATTTTAAATTCTAAATTTTAAAAAAAAATGTTTCGAAAATGAGTTAAGGGGGCGGGGTATATGCTTTTTTCCAAAAAATCAAAAAAAAAATTTTTCACAAATGCATGACCGGAATGAGGTTACCTGTTATCTACCTTCCAAATTTGGGGTATCATTTTTTGGGGCCGCGATATCAAGGATGTAATCTTTGGGGGCGCACACCAGCTATCTACAAACCATATACGGTGGCTCTGTCTTTAAAATTGAGGAAAATATTCACCATTTATCGATTTGCGCTTTGAAGTTTATCGAATTGCCAGCCTCCCAGTAGGCGTGGCAAAACAATCTTAACACTTTGTCTGAAGAGGATAGCTACAAGTATATATCCAAAGTTACAAGTCACTATCTGCAATATCGCCGGCAAAAAACATGATGGATATTGCACAAACTCAATATCAAACAAACTCAATATAATACTATACCACTTTTGACAAAGTTCGGCAGTTTGAAATATATCAAAACTCTTTTTTGTTTGTATCAAATATCACGAGTTAATATTGCAAGTTTGAGCTTACTAACTTCAATGGCACAATTCTTACCGGCAGCGCCACACTACCACTGCGCTTATTAAATAATTATTAACCAAAAAGGAAAAACCAAAAAATTGGATCGTCAGCGATCTCAGGAACTACATAGATATCAATGCTCTTTTTAAGTTCTAAAAATTTCGTAAGGATCATATTTTAAGTTTAGATGTTAGTCAATAATTTAGTTTCCATAGTGGAGGCCAAGCGCAATGTGTTAATTCAAGGGGGTATCTTCTAGTCGAGCGCTCCCGACTAGAGACGTCTCACTTGTTTTGTATACTATATTCATACACTTGCAGTTACATGTGCCTTTCAAAACCATACATTATAAAATTATCGATTCTCGGAATAATTCTTATCAGCAAAGTGTACTTTACATGAAGTGCTGTCGGTTCTTTATTACTATATAGTCTGCAAACTACGTTTTGGGTTCTTCTTTTTATACCCTGAACCCATTGGAAATGCGTAACTAGGGAATATTGATTTTGTGCCAATTTACGTTACACGGAGAAAGAATAAGTATTTATATTCTTAAACAGAGCAACGAACTAAGTCGATCTAATCCAATCCCGACTCCTGCTACTTGTACAATACACCCACAACTTATGCGCAATGTATTTATTAGTTTTTAATATTATCCTTATTGCTTGCAGCTACCCCGATGGCACCGTAAAATTGCGCAACTCCAACATTGAGCTAATGGATCAAGATATTTTATATCATTTGGCGTTGGGCAGCGAGAGTCATGATTTGCAGGAAATGTTTGGCGACGTAAAGGTGAGTATTCAATAGGGTAGTGCAAATAAAAGCAAAAGTCCCAACAGGGCTTTAGGAGTCCTTTGTCAATGTCACACTTAATATCAGATCATAAATAATTATTATGTTATATATTCTATTTGCATTGACGACATTCAAACTATTACCAATGTAAAAAGTCTTTTCATTAGAAAGAATAACTAGTAACAGTCACCAACGTAATTTATATTTCAAATAAGGAATGCTTTGCATTATAAATACGTTATTGCGTTGTTAACAACTTAACCAGCCCAAAAAGCGCAAGCGAGAAGCTTGGAAACAAGTTTCCTATATTGTGTCTCGATCCCTCAATTTAATATGCAAAGTCCATTCAGTTTGTTAGGCATGTTTAATTAACCTTGATAATGAAAATCAAATTAATATTAAAATTATACAGAATTAATATTTTGCTTTTTAATTTCATTTATAATGCCGACCAGTTCGTTTGCATGGGCGGGACACCAAAGCGCATGGAGAACTTTGCGCACTTCATCATGGACGAGATTGGCTATAAGCTACCCGCTGGCACCCAGTTGCAGGATATTAGTGCGTACTCGTATCGCTATTCCATGTACAAAGTTGGCCCGGTACTCTGCGTCAGTCATGGCATGGGAACACCCTCGGTTAGCATACTGATGCACGAAATGATCAAGCTGATGTACCATGCCAAGTGCATGGATCCTATATTCATACGCATCGGCACCTGTGGCGGCATTGGCATTGAGGGTGGCACCGTTATCATCACCGAGGATGCCCTGGATGGACAACTGCGCAACTCGCACGAGTTTGTAAGTGCATTTCATTATTATTATTTATTTTATACCCTGAACCCTTCGAAAACGGGAAGAAACAATTATAATGCAAATGCATATATCAGGCCGAAGGAAATTTCTTCGAGCCCACAAAGTACATATATTATATTATCGCAGCTGGTTTCACGGTATCTCCTAGAGCACTCTTACCTGCTTTGAACTGATTTAACTAATAATTATTTGTCAACAGACAATTCTAGGTGAGACGGTGCATCGTCCGGCTAAGTTGGATAAGAAGCTGGCACGTGAGCTAAAATCGCTTGCCAGTGCCGATGATCCTTATGATACCATCATTGGCAAGACCCTCTGCACAAATGATTTCTATGAGGGTCAGGGACGAATGGATGGCGCATTCTGTGATTTCAGCGAGACCGACAAGATGAACTATCTGGAGAAGCTGCGCGACGCTGGCGTCGTCAACATTGAAATGGAGAGCACCATCTTTGCAGCGCTGACCCATCATGCGGGCATTAAAGCAGCCGTCGTTTGCGTCGCACTGCTGAACCGTTTAAATGGTGATCAGGTTAATGCGCCCAAGGAGGTCATGCACGAGTGGCAACAGCGGCCACAGATACTCGTCTCCAGATACATACGCAAGGTGCTCGCACAGTATGGCCCATTGAAGTCACTGTTTGGGCAACAGGGATCGATTAAGTCGCCGAGACGCTTTAAGCTCGTCCAGCAGGAATCTCAGGCCCATGAGTAGAGCTTACAGCCAAATACAAAGATCATTGCTTATATGATATATGATTTCAAGTTACCTTTTAGCTTTAATGTTAACCTTACTCTTTTGTATACAATATGTTTTAATATTCTTTGAAACATTCCAAAGTTAATTTTGAATTAAGTTCCTATGTTGTTTCCCTCCATGTACATGTATGTACTATATATATATATATATCAATATCCACCTCCTCATTAGCTTATTATATAATTATTGCAAGTATTGGCGTTTAAACGCCAAATGCTGAAAGGACTTGCCGCAACTAAATAAATACAGATTATTAGAATAAACACAATGTAATGTTGTGTTTCAAAATACACACAAGTTGAAATTGTTGTTGATTGCAAAAATACTTTAATAATAAACTAAATACAAAGAAAACGAAAAAAAATAAATAAATAAAAAAAATGTTGTTAATTGTTATGTTGCATATTCTAAATGAGGTAAACCAAATAAGAATATATGTATGTATGTATTTCGAAACATAATATAAGATTTCGTAAATTATTCTATCACGCATATTGTATTGTAATTCCTAAACATTTGTTATGCACATTCGCAAATGTTGCTAATCATAAAGCTATACCAACAAATGTTAATCTTATTCAATTCTAAATACAAAAAAAAAAAAACAAAAACAAAAAACAAAAATCAATTGAAACACGTAAATTTTGTTCTTTCATCTTCTTCAAAAGTATTTTCTTCAACGTTTTAAGTGAGGAAGAATTTTGTATTATTAATGAAGTAATTCATCACTGTATCCTAAAAACCAGGTAGTGAGAATTTGTTCAAATTTAAATTTGTATGTTAAAATCAATCACTTCTAAACTCTTTATATATTTCAGATACCAAAATTCTTTTTCGGACCAAATTTTCAGAAAGTTATGTTTTAATTGAAAAGAAATGGCTAGCAAATGTAGTGCTGATCTAGAAAAAGATGTCTCCGAGCTGAAATGTAAGTAAATACGCGAAGAGTGGCAATTGTTTTCTCAATCATGTCCAATATGCAACTATACAGCCATGGTTACGGCACAAAATAAACGGATCGATGAGTTAATAAAGCATATCAAGGATGGTTGCAAAGCGGAAGAACCGGAGGAGCCGGTGTCCACCATAGGCAACTTGAACCCCTACCTGGAATGTCTCAATCCAGATATATTGTATCATCTAAATTTGGACACGAATTCAACAGATTTTCCGAAGGTCTTCGGAGACGTACGCGTAGGTTGATTGAAAATACAATACAGAGTTAACTTCTTTTTTTAAATGTGATCTGTCTTGCCAACAGTTCGTTTGCCTGGGCGGCACGGAAGCACGCATGGCAAGGTTCGCAGAATTTATAGCGAAAGAAATCGGCCTCAAAATGAACCCGACCATTATGCTAAGAAACATATCCGCGGATGCTCATCGTTATGCCCTGTTCAAAGTGGGGCCGGTGCTGTGCGCCAGCCATGGCATTGGCGGGCCCTCAATAAGCATCTTGTTGCACGAGCTCATCAAGATGATGCATCATGCTAAGTGCCAGGATCCAATATTTTTTCGGATGGGTACCTGCGGTGGCCTTGACATTGTCCCTGGCACTGTGGTGATCACATCGGAGGCATTGGATGGACAATTGCGACCCGTTCACGAGGTGGTCGTTCACACACAGCCGCAGCTACGACCGACTGTCTTGGATCAGAACTTGGCTAAGGACTTACGATCATTTTCGGAACCCTGTCGAGATGGCTTTGATACACTGATAGGCAAAACGCTCAGCACAAATGACTTCTATGAAGGACAGTCGCGTATGGACGGTGCTTTCTGTAATTACACGCCTGAGCAAAGGACGTCCTTTTTGCAGAAAATCTCTCAGAGTGGCATACTCAACATCGAAATGGAAAGCACCGCATTCGCAGGGATCACAAACCAAGCAAATATACGAGCAGCCGTTGTTTGTGTGACCCTTCTTGATCGCTTCAATGGCGACCAGGTATGTTAACAATAGTATTCTTTTTTGACAGAAACAAACAATTTAGAATGCCCCAAATTGATTACACTTGATTTTAAACCAATTTGCTGTAGGTAAGATACAAAATCTTAAATCAAACACAAGATGTTAAGACAATTAAAAGTCTTAATTTTTGAAAAGACATAGAAAGCGAATAAGAACGTTATAGTCGGGCGTTACTCGTTCACGGTCTTAGTTGTTATGCAAGAAATTTTCGTTTTTAAGAAATTTGAAATTTCTAAAAGACATCGCTTTCTTTTACAGTTTTGGATTAAATAAAAATCGACTTGTTATACAATTTTACCATTAACTACAGCCTATTTTGGGAATAGTCATTAACTGGTTTATGGTTTATGGGTTTATATCATTTTATCCTACTACTACTATTCCTATGTTTAATTTTCATAATTGCTCAATTTAAGTATTCTGTAGATAGATGTACCTCGAGAGCGTCTTCAGAGTTGGGACCAAAGACCACAAATCCTTATCAGTCGCTATATACGAAAGGCGATCTATGGCAACCCTCCGGATGAGGATAATTGTAATTGCGGCGATGAAAATTAGCCATGAATACTACCTATTAAACACCGTTGGGATATATATGTGTAATATTCAAGTTAACAGTTTCTTAATAAAAAAATAATTCGTGTAAAACAAGTAAAAGTGTTTAATTCGGGAACGCCCGACTAGAAGACACTCTGAACCCAGTTGCGAGCTGTCCTTATATACATTTCAATTCCTTTGAATTGAAGCGGCATTGTGCTGCAACTGAATCCCAAGGCAACCTGAACAACAACGAAAACGTCGAAACCTGCAGCAGGAACAGGAGCAGGTGGAGCGGCAACGGGAACTGGAGTCTCTGCATCTGCCAGCTAAACGCGCATCAAGCAAATGCAGCGCCAAAAGTCCCGACGCAACCTCAAGAACGGCATGGCCGATCTGGGCACCATTGCCGGTGGTGGTGGCGGCGGCGGCGGCGGTAATAACCTTGGACGGGTGCGAGCAGACCTGGGCAAGGATCTCGGACAGCAGCACAGCAGCAACATCTTCAAGAGGAGCAGCCGCGGCCGCGGCTGAGAAGGCGGCTTCACAGAGCATTGCCCAGTCCTTTGTGGGTTCGGTCAGTTCCTTGTGGTTTGGCCGCAAAGGAGGCTGGCTGTAAACGTGAACGGAGACGTTCAACGAAAACGAACACATACATATACACACACATATACACACATGCGTATGCAAGAAACCCCTTGGAAGATAAGCGCGCCAGACTATGACGTCATTAAACAAGCAACAAATTCTTAAGCAGCGATACTACATATTTTTATTTGTACAAAGTACAAAGATAACACATAAAGTTTGCATTCATGCAGTTTTCATACATATGCACACACACAAATTCACACACACACACACACACACACACAAATGCACGCCGCACACATTCTTATACCCTGAAAATGGGTAAAAAGGGTATAATGGTTTTGTGGAAATGTATGTAACAGGCAGAAGAAGGCATCTCCGACCCCAAAAAGTATATATATTCTTGATCAGGACGACGAGCTGAGTTGATTTAGCCATTTCCGTCTGTCCGTCTGTTTGAACGCAGCATTTTCGGAAACTACAAAAGCTTATCTTGGTCTCATTCAATTCGCAGAATAAGTTTATCATTTTTTTTCTTAGGTAAATTGCTCCGTTTCAATAATACCAATACAACTCGCTATCAACCTTTGGTTTCCTTCCATATCTCGGAGACTATAAGAGCGATATTAATAATAAACTTTTTCTGTGTAAGAATTATGAGAATTGTAAAGAATATAATTTTTGGGGTCGGATATGTTTTCTTTTGCCTGTTATAATAGTGGCACCAAACCAATATTCAGTTTTTAACAGTTTTCAATGGGTTCAATAATCGATAATCGAATCGATAAAAATCTGCAATAATCTCTAATTTGTTGACTTCATTCCTTATAATGTGGCCGCTAGGGAAACCAAATTTGAATGTTCTATATATGTTCTATAGCACTTAAAGAATCTAAAAAAAGTATTTTCGTATTCATGTGCACACACACATACACTTGCACACAGCAGCATTTTCCATTTTTCTTGGAATGGTTCTTAGTCACAAAGGATCGGAACGGTAGAGTGGCATAGCCGGTAAAAGTTGTTCAGCTAACGTTGAAGTCGGCGGTTCAAACCCCGGTCGTCGACTCGCAAACTTATTTTCTTTTTATATTATTTAGTAATTTAATTTGCTCAAAATGTATTCCAATTCAGTATTCTTCTGAAAGGCTGGGCTTAGGGTATCTCCTAGTCGGGCGATCCCGACTTGTTCAGCTTGTTAACAAAGAAGAAAACATACTCGTTTTTCAGTGGAGTGTAGACGCTCGTACTGATCGTTACAATCGGCGGAAAGCGAAAGTGTATTTCAAGCGACTATTTTGTAATATACATAGTATACATAAATTCATTTATAAATATTATAAATATATATATATATAAATTCATTTATAAATATATATATATTTGGGGAGCGTGTATATTTAGTTTTATATACAGTAGTTTTTACCCTCAATGAAAATTTGAAAGAAAACGCGTTCAAGTCGAATAGTTTAATAATTGCAAATAGCAACAAGAAATTTTATGAAAAAATCTAAAAATTGTAAATCAAATCTAAACGTGATACCAAGGGACTTATCAAGCATTATTATATTTTATTTAATAACTTATGTATCATTATTATGAGATACAGAATGATTTGTGTATAGTATGTGCCAAGTTAGGTGCATCTATAGTCTACTATATATGTCTACTATATATGCAGGCTTAAAAGCGCAGAAGCGTTTGGCGATTCTTATCAATTTTGAAACAAATGCGCAGGTTATCAAAATTTGACATAAACTTGATTTGCGTATGCTCTTCGAGAACATATGTACCAACCAAAACCGAGATATTCTTAGGAAGAGCTATGCAAATCAAATTTTAATATACATATGTATGTACATATATGTATATTCTGATCGATTATATATGAACGTGCTCTGTGTTTGGTATAGAAGAATATATGTACATACATTTGAAATCGGAACGTTTAGAGTGACTAATTGACTCAGCTGACTAATTGACTCAGCTCGCCAAGAGTTTTATACGACTTTTAATCTTAGAAAAATTGCAATACTGTACTTTTCGACGCACATCAAAGGAAAGTGTTGATTACCCCAATCTATGTACATATATTTATTGCAGAAAAGCGCGAGTAGAGAACTGGCTCGAGAACGCTCCTCAGTGGTACTCCGGCAAGCGTCGAATATATGTATGTATGTATATCGGAGAGGTCATTTCTTACTTTGACTGCAAACTTTCGATCGAGCAGTTGCTCGATACAAATTTGTATCTCGTTTTTATTCGATCAGTTGTATCTTAAGTATAGACAATAAAATGCTATATAAGAATACATGTAAGACCATCCCTATATTTATTGAAAAATTCTTAATTTCAGCATTTGTAAACTGAACTGAAAATGTGGAATGGGTAAGAGATGAAGTAACAAGTGAGAAGGCTCTAGTCGGGGCCGCCCGACTAAGAGATACCCTGAACCCTGCGATGTGTCCTCATAAACATTTCAACCCGTTTGCAATCAATCATCACACACTCACACACACACACACACACACACACACACACACACACACACACACACAAATGC
>SCDS01000136.1:281965-321222 GCA_004149465.1 Drosophila nigromelanica | reverse complement strand
AATCCTTGTTCTCTTCTAAACTAAGTGTATGATCATTTGAAATTTTCAGTACTTATTATGAGCATCAAAATGTATGTACAAACCAAATTGCAAGACTGTAGTATTTGTTTTGCGGTTTTTTATGGTTTTATCAATATTGGGGGCAATTAGGAAGAGGTATTTAAAACGCGAAGTATTCAAAATCTGCGAATGCTTTGGTGGTTCTAGCTTTTATAGTTTAGGAGCTATGTCTAAAAAACCGGGTAAAAAAGCGATAAATATCGATAATAAGAAAACGGAAAGATTTATCGATCTTTTAAAATAAACATGATCTGCGTATGGTATATACGAACCGAATGAGACCAAGATCATCTTTCTAGCTTTTGTAGTCTCTGAAATCGACGCGTTTATACAGACAGACAGATGGACAGACAGACGGACATGGCTAAATCGACTCGGCTAGTGATGCTGATCAAGAATATATGTATATACTTTATGGGGTCGGAGATGCTTCCTTCTGCCTGTTACATACATTTGCACAAAACCACTATACCATTTTTTTTACCCATTTTCAATGGGTTCAGGGTATAAAAATAAAATGAATTATACAATAAAAATGTTGAACCCATAGCGTTGCCCTAAAGAACCCTCATCTTTCTACGATGAAATCGGACTTTCTATACCATTTGAACATAAATGTGCCCAATACCAACGATACCATCGCTATACAAAAGCAATTTGGCGATGTTAGGGTACGTTAGATGTCCGGATAAATAGTATCGATGCAATGCTCATTAACCGATCAATTTACCCGCCAGTTCATTTGCATGGGTGGCACTGGAAGACGTATGCGAGAGCTAGCACTATTTTTGGGTCCTTTGCTTGGCATACGCGTAGGCGACGACATTGTTGATCTGTGCGAGGCGGGACACCGCTACGCTATGTATAAAGTGGGACCCGTATTGTGTGTCAGCCATGGTGTGGGCTCCTCGACGTTTTCTGTGGTGCTGCACGAGTCGCTGAAGCTGGTCAAGTATGCCAAGTGTCAGGATCCTATATTCGTGCGCATTGGCACATGTGGCGGTGTAGGTGTTGAACCCGGCACGGTTGTGGTCACCAAGGACGCCTACAACGGTTACTTGAGAAACGAACATGAGATTGTAAGTGTCGAAACTGTCTACTATAAATAGCTCTACATCGAAATTCGTCGACTTGAAGCCCATTCTAGGAAAGAAGGTACTGCGACCCGCCAGTTTCCCCGAGACAGTTATCCAGGATATTTTAGCACGTGGTGTACAAGCAAGCGATGATTTTAAGACCATAAGTGCCAATACCATGTCCACTGACTGTTTCTACGAGGGTATGTGTTCCCTTTATTAATTTGTAACAAAGTGATAGCGTGTCACATTTTATGGACACAGGCCAAGGTCGCACCGATGGTGCCGTTTGTGAATATGCCGAGAAGGATAAGATGGCATTCCTTCAGGAGTGCCACAAGAAGGGCATACGGAACATCGAAATGGAGGCCACCATGTTTGCCTCACTGTCTCAATTGGCTGGGGTCAAGGCAGCTGATATTTGTGTAACGCTGATTAATCGCTTGGAGGGCGATCAGGTGAGTCCTGCTATTGTAAACAAATGATGAGTCCAGGCAGCTTTTAGAAATTTATGCCAGAGCTGGCTAGAAGGCCAAAACATAAAGGCACATTTGGCCTGCTTGGATCTTTACCATGAAGTGACCGATCCTGTTTCAAGTATGTACATTTGTATCTTTAAGTGCAGCAATGTGTTGCCTGCATAAATGATTACACTACACTAACAACTGCATGATCCGTATCATATTGTCTTTCAAATTCCTAGAACATTTCAAGTTGAGCGAGTTGAAAAAACATTTTTTTTAATACGGTTCTTAAATATTGAAGTATGAAGCAGATAAGATTATAAACATATGTACATATACAGATAAGAATATTATATATTGGGTGTTTGGCACTTCATAAATTTAGTTAAATCGAGGTAATAAATTACCTATAAGTGCCTAACACCGAGTCATAGAGTAATAAAGAACAATGAGGAGAAATATGGATCCGTATACCGTTGGAAAACCAGGAATCCGTTTGGTGAGCAAAGTAAATACAAACACAACCAAACACAACCAAATTTAACATAGGATGCAACAACAAATCTCTGAAAAACAACAACAGTTTACATTGTCCTCTGTTTTGTTTTGCTCTAAAACGGCGGCAATGAAGGAAAAGAAAAGAAGAGTGCAGATCATAGACAGCAGCGCGCACGACAAAAAGAGACATAAACTTTTCGTTTGTTTTGATCTGAAACGGCAGCCAGAATGCATTCCTGGGCAATTTCGGGGGGAGCAGGGTGTAACGAGGCGCAGGTAGCTAGAAATTTTGCCTGCCAGAGTGGCATAGAAAAAAAATGGAAATTTGTAACTGTCCATAATTCGGCGCATCGACGTGACGTCACATCGGCTTTTGTTCAACAGGCCAAAATTGCACACTCGCACAGAAACCTAAGATGTAACGTCACGCATTGAAAAAATGTACAACCTTTAGATTTTCATGCATATTATGGGTTGCGGGCACAAATACCTATGCATTGGCACAACAATGTGTGTATTGTTTTGGTGCATCGAGGCAAAAATACTCTTATTTATACAATTCATATATAAAGTGCTTATACAAAACATATTTAAACTAATAGTTCAATTGAAACTCAGCATACATATATGAAGGAAATATTTTGCTACATATTGATTTACCAATTTTTTTTTTAGATGTTTTGGGATAAAATGTTAAAAGCACTAAAGAAAGTTAAAATACTTTACTCAGGGAAAGGGTGTACTCATGACGTTCTAGCCGCGAACCATTTTGAGTGTTTTTTACTACTCTATGACACCGAGTTGACAATTATGGCAACTTGGATTAGTTCTCAGTGCTGCCACACTGAAATGGTTAACAGCTTTTTTGGCCGGACTGGCCACATTCTCGAAAAGTGTTGACAATTTTCTACTCAAATTGGCCTTGCTAGAATGAGACCTATTTTGGAGCTCCGACTTTAAAGTCAAGATATAAAAGGGGCCCTAGAGAGTTTGGGATGATAAAAATTTCTTAATATAAGAAATGAGTAAACTGTAGCACTTAAAGAATATATTCCAGTTTCCTTAAGATCGGTGGATACAGAAACACGCGCAAGCAGTGTAAGCATATTAATTACAGAAACACGCGCAAGCAGTGCAAGCATATTAATACACGCAATGTGTGTATGGGCTTAAACAAAGACGATATGTATGTATGTATATGTAAATACTAAGATGAGTAACTCAGTGCAACGAAAGGCTACAAGGCAGCTTGAATTTTTGTAAAATTGAGAACAAAAACAAAATCGGTGCACTTGCGCTCTCACAATTTAAAGAGCGTAAAATAGAATGCGCTCTCAGCTCGGCTACCCGAGTGCCGTCAAGGCATGTATGCATGTATGTGTACACTTATGCGTGTAAAAATCACGCAACACACAAATGAGCTTGCACGCTTGCACTGGCTGGACGACCACGCATTCCATCGTGCATCGCGTCATCGACCAGCTTTGCTGAAGGCCGCCTGCCGATTGATTTCGTTCAAATTTACGCGCGTTACTCGTCTTAGTATTTGAATTGTCTTCGGTTTAAATGTGTATCGACCGTTCGCAGCTGTGTGTTCAGGATATTTTCTAGTCTAGTCTCGATTAGAGCAATCTCGTTTAAATGCATTTTCTACACGAAATACAATAAATACGCACATTGAAATAATATACAATTAAAATAGGTAATTGTAAAAATGTTTTCAAATTGTTCACAGGTAAAAATCACAGCGGATCAAAAGCATATATTTGAGCAACGTCCCTTTTGGATCGTGGGACGTTATATTCAGAGTGTTCTCAATTCCACTGCCTAAGAAATCAGATGTAATAATTAATAAATATCCATGTGTTTAAAGAAAGATTATGCGTTAACTTTCATTATTTTTATAGTTCCTGTATCAAGAGCTTTTTGTTGTTGTCACTTTTGTTGTTCTGAGGCAGGCGCAGCTCTGCCTGCGCTGTGGACACTTGTTGCATCATCTGTTGCAGCTGTTGTTTCTGGGCGCCAGCAATGGGATTGTGGCCTTTTAATGTGCCACCAAGTGCTTCAGCGGCGCTAGCTATTTTGCTTTTAACCAGGCGATTCGGCTTAACCAGTTCGGCAAGATCATACTCTTTTGCCGGCTTTTCAGCGGCCTTTGGCTGCGGTTTTGGCTGCGCCTTTGGTTGCGGCTTTTGCTGTGCTTTTGGTTTAGTCTCTTCTGCTGCTTTCTCCGATTGGTGTTCCTCAATGATCATGCGCGTAGCATGTGTCGGAGCCAGCTCGCCCAACTGGAGGCGCAACTCCTCGAGCGACTTTTTAGCGCTTGTATTATTGGGCTCAAGATCCAGCACACGTTT
This sequence comes from Drosophila nigromelanica, assembly GCA_004149465.1. Lineage (NCBI taxonomy): Eukaryota > Metazoa > Arthropoda > Insecta > Diptera > Drosophilidae > Drosophila > Drosophila nigromelanica. The sequence goes on along the minus strand of SCDS01000136.1, from coordinate 316,767 downwards.
ATATATGCTAACGGACTAAAAAGCGATGAAGCAGGGCATCAATTAAATCAAATATAATCACAGGTTGCTACTCACCTCGCGACGACGTCCCTGGCCATAGTTGGCATCGGCCAAACGCAGGAGAGCTTTCACATTCTCAGGCTCAAGCCGCAGGCAGGCTTCGCAATCATCGATGGCTGGCAAATAGTTCTTCAGCTTCAGATCTGTTGGGGAATAACACAGTGTAAAATATAGGTAAGTTGCAGAATCACAGCGGCTGCTCACAACATAAGGCGCGATTGTTGAAGGCACGTGCAGCCTGAGCCGGATCATAAACTATGGCGTGAGTGTACTCTTTTATGGCACTGTCATACTCCTTGGCCCTAAAGTACTCGTTGCCACGCAAGCGATATCTGCATCAAAGATGTAATGTTACATTTATAATTTACTACTTGAGAGTTGGGGCTCTGCTCACTTCTCGGCATATTGCTCACGTTCCACTGGGCGTAAATTCTTGAGTTTAGACTGCAGACGCTGCTCCTCGGCGGCCTGTTCGCAAATCTTGATGTGCTCTTTTGTTTTTGTTGTTGCCGGCTCGGTATTGTGTATCTTTATTTGCGCCTGCTCCTTGGAACGCTCCTCTTCTAAATCCATGCGCAGTATTTCCTCGTCTGGATCGTACTTATCCCATTTACTATAATCTGTGGATTTGATGCGCTGGGTATTTGTTGAAGTTGACTGTGGATTTGCGTTTGGCTTGGGCGCAGATCCAAAATTCTTTGTCGCAGCCTCCTCCGAGTCAATCTCTATTTTGGATGGTTTTCGCACGGGTGGCATATCCATAGTCAATTCAGCAGCTTCCTCTTTTAATTCATTCAGCGCACTGTCCTTGTTCTTAATATCGTTTGTCCAGTTCTTAAACAAATCCGATATAAACAAAATTTCCACGTGAACCTTCGCAATTTACTTACATATATGGGCTCCAACTCCTGCTTGTCCAGCACATTGCTGCGACGTATTTGCTCCTCAACGCGAAACAATTTGCTCTCCGGCTTTAGCTCTTTTAATTTCTCCTCGGCACAGCGCGTCAGGTCCGGAAAGTAGCCTTCTTCGCCGGAACGCAAAATCATCACAATCTTTTCCATTTCGCGCGCATTTTTACATTCCTTTATGTATGCAAAATCCAAATGGTTTATTGGGATTTGATATTTCTGCAAAAGCGTTTTACTCTTTTCCATGCCTAAAAATTACCACGTATCGCTCTGTAAATAAAATAAAATTTAATTTGACTCGTTGAAATTGTTATGATGTATGTTTCTTTGCCGTTATTGATTTAACAACTGATGTTTTTAATATGTTTTCATGCTTGACAACGGCTGACAAACTTATTTTTTCCAGTAAACGTATTTTTTTATTCAGTTAAATTTGATTGTTTACGTTGGGCTAAAAAAAATACCAAAATAAACATTTGTCAATTATCGTGCCAAAAAAATTTAAATCTGCAAATATTTTACAACACTGTAATAAGGGCAATGATAAGAAAATTATGTTTTAGCCAGCTTTTCCTAACGAGGTTCTATGGTGTAATGGTTAGCACTCTGGACTTTGAATCCAGCGATCCGAGTTCAAATCTCGGTAGAACCTGTTGATATTTTGCCATTAACTGAAATTTTTGTATTTTATACATTGTTTTAAATTCTAAAATCTTACTGTTTATTTATAAAAGTATCTAAAATAAAATATCGTCCGAACAGATTCTTACAATTTATATTTTAACAGCGAAGAAAAGCTAAAAAACTTATTCGGCTAAGGTCCGGCCTGTCAACACGGTTCTATGGTGTAATGGTTAGCACTCTGGACTTTGAATCCAGCGATCCGAGTTCAAATCTCGGTAGAACCTGCAGGATATTTTTATTTTATTAATTATGTTTTTCATATGATTCTATTTGTATATATGTATATCGTTAATAATGATGTTATTTTTTCATATGATTCAATTTATATATTTTCAATTTTAAAAAATTATTTCAGATAAGGAAAAAATTTACTTTCGCCCAACGTGGGGCTCGAACCCACGACCCTGAGATTAAGAGTCTCATGCTCTACCGACTGAGCTAGCCGGGCACTTGCCAAACAAGGGACAGAAAACATTAAAGAATACAGAAAACAGTCAGACTGGAAGCGGACACGGCTACTTTTTACCCACCAAAACAATAACAAATTTTCATGTTGTTTTATAAACTATTTTTATATTTTTTTTGTGTTAATATTAGTAAAAAATGTTAGAATCAGATATATCAATATTTTCTTAAAATACATTTTCGGACATTGTAATAACTCCAGGCCAACAATCAAAAATATGCATATCAATCACCCTTGTTGCTCTTCTCCAACACAGAATAAACCTCTCCATAACGCTGAACACGATCAAAAATATCTTCATCGCTGCTGCTGGAACTGGAAGACTGCTGATCCACAGACCTGGCATCGGCACTCAACCCAGCCGCCAATTTCGCCGTGGGACGATAATATACTGCGTAGCGACTATCAAAGCTGCAACTGCCCATGTGGTACTTAAGGAACTTGCGCGCTCTGCGCTTCCCAATAATAGGACTGAGACTGTGTTCGGTGAGCGTAAAGTTGCCACTGCCACTGCCACTGTTCGGCCCGATGCTCTGCGTCCGATCAGCTGGTGCATACAGCAAAACACCTCTGGTTGTTAACTTGATATTGGGACGTTGGGATACATCTGCGGCTGCGGTCTTCACAACAGGCGCAGCTGGGTCGCAACCAGTTGTCGAAGTGACCACGGTGCAGTCGGCATCGCCGTCCAACTGGTTCCTGGAGTTACTAATTGTTAAAGTGGAATCGGATGAATCTAAATTTATCACCGTTTGTGAGGTGCTGGCAGCAGCGGCTACGCGTTTAATTGCCGGATTTTTGCCTGGTTTCCGGTTTAGGGCGCGTCCGCACGCCGTGTCATTTGTGATTGCCGTGGAGTTGCATGTCACACTTTGATTGTTGAAGCTCGTTTGCTCCGGTAGCTGTTGCGATGCTGATGCTACTGATTTAATCTCGCTCTGCTGCCGCATTTTGTTGCGCTCCGCCAAATAAGTTTGCTTTGAGAGGGCCACGGCACGTTTGAGATCGTCGTCGGAGTCATTTGATTCATCTGAGATCTGATCTGATCTGATTAGCTTTAATTTGCTGTCACTTTTATCAGTGAATTTGTCGGTGCTTGTATTTTTTGCTTTGAAGCTTCTAGCATTTTTCTGAGCCGAAGTCACCTTTTGTCGGTCAACAAATTTCCGTGCGGGCTTCTTTTGGTTAGAAGTTTTGGATATGTTTGGTTTAGCAAATGCTGCCTTATCGACACTACCGTCGGTTTTGATAGATTCTTTGCTCATTTCCGATAAACTGGATTTGCTTGGCAGAATTTTTTTCTTTATATCAAGCTGAGGCATTGGAACAGACGTGGATTTCGCATCCTCGGCTTTGGGAAAAGGTTTCTGTGATGCTTCATCTGTATAAGAAAACCTTACTAATGATTTCGTTTTCTTGGGTTCACTTTCAGGCAGTGGCTGCAAGTCCTCCTCTGTGTCTTCCTCCGCTTCATTGTCAATGTCACTTTGCCGTATTTTCGTTTGCATTATTGGCATCAGCGTTTGCTTTAGTGGCTTTGAACGACTTGTCACTGCTGGTGAACAGTGTTTGGGTGTGTTTAACTGTACCATATCGGGGCTGCTTTTGTTCTCGACCAACCATTCCTCGGTTGAGCTGTTGGCAATGTGCACTACATTCGAGCAGAGTCGCTCATTGTTGCAGCAATTGCACTCGTTCTCCAAGAGGCGCGGACGCCGATCATCCTCGTAGGCGTGCTGTCGCCGCAACTGGCGCACGCTGTGTCTATAAACGCTGTGCGAGGATCTCGAGCCCAACTCAATCCGCTGATGGTGATAGAGACTGTGACTGTGGCTGTGACTGCGATAGCTGCGATATGAACAGTACGGAAATGTGGTCTTGGAAAAGGCGCATCTCATGCACGCACTACAGTCGCAGCGGTTGTGGTTGCGCTCATCTTCGCTCGAGGATGAGGATGGGCAGAGAGGTGAGCTGTCGCGACGCTTGCGCAGCTGCTTGCGACGCTGCTGACCATGGAAGCTGGCAGCCGTACTGTACGGATAGTGTCTAGGACTGGTATGGTAAATGTGTTCGCGCTCTCGCTTGCGTCTGTGGGCACGCTGGCTACGTCGATGCAGCAGCTCCTGCATGTGATAGCGATGCTCCTGCTCCTCATTGTACTCGTCACATCCGTACTTAGCACGCAGCTCGTCGCGCTTTCGCGGCAGATTGCGATACATTTTGATTGTCGTCATTGGGCTGCTGCTGCACTTGGTGGCCGTGGATACGGTACGCTTGCGACTGTCGCGTATATATCGAGCAGTGTCCACAGAGTGCATGGACTCTGTTTCGCTCTCGCATTCGTTGCTGACATTCGACGAGTAGGGTTGATCGCCAGTCTTATAACGCTTGTGGTCAATTTTGGCTGGCGCATCCTGGGACAACGTCTTCTCGCCATATGCACTGTTGTGGCGGCGCAGCCAGTCACCCACGTGCTGTTCAATCTTCTGCGCATCAAAGGTGTTTAGTATGCGATCCAGGCCAGCCGCCTTCCATTTCCGCACATGCTCCTCAACGATGGGCATTGTTTGATTTAAAACCTCCTTGTTATCGCCGCTGCAAAGCATTAACGTTAATTCGGTCTTGGTCATACAGGCCGTTGTATTGTTAATGTCGTCCTCCACATCATCTTCTTCGGCTTCTTCAATCGCGCAAAAACTCCCTTCCTCTTCGTCCTTGTACAGTTCTTCAAATTGATTCAAGTCGATTTCTTCGCCTTCGTCATTCTCTTCACAACGCTACAAAATGAACAAAAAAAAATCAGATGCTTTTGTGCTGATTAGGTTGAGGTACTTTTTCTTATACTTACCTTGAGAAAGTTTGACCAAATTTTAGAACGCTCATAGGTCAGCGTTTCTAATGTTTCTTCGTCTACTAGCATTTCCGACATTTTGCTGGCTTTATCTTTTTAATTGTTTGCTCTGCAGCTTCGTTTTCTCATAGAGCTGCCAGATCAATTGCAAACAATAGGTCACACTTTTCCGTTTTATCGACCAACCACCACCATAATATATCGACTATGAACTATTGGGCGTTCAACTGAATTCTAATTATGAACTGCATTTGCATTTGGTTTTATTTTAAGGTTGCATATGTTTTACATTATAATATTAATATTGCAGATAAACAAACAAATACATATTGTATACCTAAATAACTGTTGAATAAACATTTGCCACATGGCTCAGTTGAAATACGTACATGTACAACTACATATGAATATATTTATATATAAACTTTCGTTTTTTCATAAGTCTAACGCTGCTTGCTCCATTGGCCACTATGTCGGAATATGTTGGTTTTTGTTTCTTGTCGGGGTTTTTTTCGTTAACACGTATCGTAAGTATATAGAATATAGTAGGCATATGTATGTTTTTACTTTTGTTTTGGAATTTTTTGGTGGCCGTTTCACGGCCTATTTGCGATTGCGTATGGCGCGATCCATGATGTTGTTAATGCGCGTCTCTGAATAGCCCGGCACCAGCATGTGAATCAGCTCCTTCATAAACAAATCACTCACGCCCGGACTGGAGCGCTCGGCCAGCTCAAACACAGACTTCAGATCGCCAATATCACTGCCAACGCCAACGCCGTGCATGCTCTGCAAATTTTTGCTACTGTTGTTGTACTTGCGCTGAATGTCGCTCAGCACCGGGAAGAGCAAGTTGTTCAGGCAAGCGCTGTTCGTATGGTGCACCATGCGCTGGCCCTGACCCAGGCCCATGCCGGACGCCAGTTTGCCGTGACTGGACTGATTGGAAGCCAAGGAATCGTTGTGTTCGGCAGTGTTGCTGCTATTGCCCGTCGCATGGAATGATTCACGATTGTTGCTACGACGCTGCTGCTGTTGCTGTTGTTGTTGCTGAAGCTGCTGTTGCTGCTGCTGCAGCTGCAGCTGCTGTTGATGATGGTGGTGGTCCATGCTCAGGGGTAAGCCCAAAGAGGCGCGTCGCTCCTCAGCATGATCCAATGTGGCAACAGAGCGCGACTGGCGCAATTCTGGCTTGGAGCTGGCCCGTTTCTGCATCAGCTCACTGGCGGAGTTGGATGTGCTCACCGGCAGCATTTTGCCAGCGCCGGATGATGAATTGCTAGCTGCTGCAGCTCCTCCACCAACTCCTCCTCCACTCAGCGGCGCATTTAGCATGGTTGTTGTGGCATGTTTGCTGCTCACATTGTTGTTGTTGCTGTTGTTGTTATTGTTATTGTTGTTACCATTGCTGTTGCTGCTACTGCTGTTGGCAGCCTTCGCCGGCGATTCACTAGTCGCCGCCGCTGCAGTCGCATTGCCCACGCTGACCGCAGTCGTAGCCTTGACGGCGCCTCCAATACTGTTGCTACTGGTGCTGCCTGATGCAGAGTTGCCCGATGGCGACTGCGTGGTAGCCATTAGTTTCTGCATGGTCAGCTCGTGCTCCTGCAGCTGGAAGCTGTTGACGCCAGCACGCGGCGCGCTGTTGATGTGGAGACCCTTGACGGTCATTATCCAGGGCTCGTCGTGGCTGCTGCCGCCGCCGCTCTGCTTGGCATCCGAATCGGAGTCGGAGTTCTCCGATTCGGTTTCGCTCTCGTCGCCCTTGGAGAGCTTCCATTTCTTGAAACGATCGATTAGGTCAATCAGATAGGCGTTTTTCTTGGCTTTCTTGATGAACGGATATTTGAGCAGCTCCTTGGCTGTGGGACGATTCTCGGGATCCTTGTTGAGGCATGCCTCGACAAAGTCCTTAAACGACTTTGTATAGTTGCCGGTCAACTGGGGCGGATTGTTCTTCGGTATGAGGAAGAGCACGCGCATCGGATGCAGCTCGGAATTGGGCGGCTCGCCCTTGGCCAGCTCAATGGCCGTTATGCCCAGGGACCAGATGTCCGCCTTAGAATCGTACTGTGACTGCTTGATCACCTCGGGTGCCATCCAGAAGGGAGTGCCCACGAACGTGTTGCGTTTGGATGTGGTATTGGTCAGCTGGCCAGCCACGCCAAAGTCGGCCAGCTTGACGTCGCCCAGCTCGCTGAGCAGCACGTTGGCCGCCTTGATGTCGCGATGCAGCTTGCGCTCCGAGTGTAAGTAGTCCAGACCTTTGAGCACCTCGCGCAGTATAATGCCAATGTGCATCTCCTCGAAGGATCCGGCCTTCATCAGATCTAATGCAGAACCGCCGCCCAAATACTCCATAATGATCCACAGCTTGGTGCCCTTCAAAAAGGAGCCATAGTACTTGGTCACATACGGTGAATCGCACTGGGACAGCACCATGATCTCCTGCTGTATATCATCGATCTCATCCTCGGCCTCCTCCAGATCGATTATCTTGATGGCCACCACCTGCTGCGTGCGGTTGTCAATGCCCTTGAAGACCTCACCGAAGGAGCCTTTGCCAATGCGCTCCTGCTTGGTGAAGATCAACTCCGGGTCGACTTTCTCTGTCCAGGACATGGCACCTGACTGCAAATTTAGTTTCGATTACAAAATTCTCCAGGCAAAGCCAGTAATGTAAAATCCCAAAGCAAAATGAATTATAGCTCGGGCTGGCTTCTGCTCTTTGTAGTTGTTGTTGCTGTTGCACGCACTCGAAGCTGGTTGCGTTGCACTATTGAGGAACTGGAATTTACTTTGATTTTCTACACACAAGCACACACACATGCACACATCAACTATTTGTCGCTTTTTAAATCCTTTGCGTTCACATTTATAAGCATTTGGATAGCGTACGTTTTGTGTGTCTTGGAAGAAACTCGTGGCGCACAAAGGCACAAAAATTTTCGCAGTCGATTTCGTCGGATTTTCTTTTGCTTGATTCTTCTCTCCTTGCCTGTTGTTGTTGCGTTGCGCTGGCTGTGCTAGTGATGTACGATATAAATATCGATGAGTTCGATATTTAAAACATCGACACTTTAAAAAACCACAATTTCTCCTTTAATTAGAAATAAAATTCAATTGAACATACATTCTTGCAATGCGATGTTAGTTTTGTTTATATATATCGACAGCAACAGCCATTAACAGCTTATACATCGGTAGGAATTTCTCCTATCGATATACACGTGAAATCTCTAGGAGAGCAACAGCACGTAAACGTAATTTTGATATGATTTTGTAAAACCTGTTCAGTTTATTCAAATACTGCAACCACAACCAATGAATGAAACTAGCGTCGCGGCTATTTCAAAAACTACACTAAGAGCTGGCCAGGCCAGAGAAGCTATAAGAGTAACCTATTGAAGACTTCAAGAGCTTTCAGCGAAAATGATGTACCTGCGTCGTCTATTTACCCAAGAACTGTGTCCCGCCACGCAGACCGACCTGTTGGGTTGCCTGCAGCATGCGCCGCAGCAGCTGTTGTGTGGTGGATTTGCGGGTGCGCCGGGCTTGGAAAGCCTGTCCTGGCTACACAATCTGGCACCCTGCTTTCCACTGCGTGGTGACCAGATACAGATCATCCATGAGCCCCAGCACTTCTACCAATCGCTGATCCAGCGCATCGGCCAGGCCAAACGACGCATTGTGCTGGCCAGCCTGTATCTGGGCACGGGGCAGCTGGAGAACTCGTTCGTGCAGACGTTGCGTCACAGCCTGCAGGCAGAGTCGTCGCTGCGCCTTAATGTTCTACTCGACTTTACACGCGGCACGCGTGGTGTGGCCAACTCCAAGATGATGCTTCTGCCCCTAGTCCGTGAGTTTGGCGAACAGGTGCAGTTGTCACTGTATCACACGCCGGACTTGCGCGGCATGACCAAACGGCTGGCACCGCCGCGTTGGAATGAACTACTTGGACTGCAGCACATGAAGGTGTATTTGTTCGACGATACAGTCATCATATCGGGTGCCAATCTGTCCAACGATTACTTTACCAATCGCCAGGATCGATACATACTAATTGAGGATAAACCGCTAGCGGATTTTTATGCACAGTTGATTGAGCGTGTGCAGGAGTTTAGCCTGGCTGTGGGCGCGAATGCGTCAGAGGGACTGCATCGCAACTGGCGTATATTGCCGTATGAAGGCACCAAGGAGCAGTTCATTCGGCTGGCCAAGGAGCGCATAACGAATTTTGTGCAGGAAGCATTCCAGCGACAGCTGCAGCTCAGGGCGCAGAGCACAGATGTGGACACGTGGGTGTTTCCGTTGCTGGAAATGGGTCAGATTGGCATTCATCATGACAGCGTGGTGACCAAGCAGTTGCTATCCAATTGCATTGGCGGTTCACGTCTCAAGCTGGCCACCGGCTACTTTAATCTGACGCAGGACTATATGGACACCATAACGCACAAGTGCCTGGCCCAGTGCAGCATTCTAATGGCTCATCCCAATGTGAGTGCTGCCTTGCCGCTGTTTACTCTATACTCAATAGTTTAAACTCTTTCTCGTGCAGGCCAATGGTTTTCAAGGCGCCAAAGGACCTGCCGGTGGCATACCCGCTGCCTACACACTGATTGCGAAAAGCTTCTACGAAAGTCTGGTGCGACGACAGCAAAATCATCGAGTCAACTTTTTCGAATACGAGAAACCCGGCTGGACCTACCACGCCAAGGGTCTCTGGTATTACTTGCCCGAGGCGCCACTCCCCAATTTAACGCTGATCGGGTCCTCGAACTTTGGCGAGCGGTCGGTCAACCGCGACCTGGAGACACAAGTGTGCATCGTCACAGCCAACAAAGATCTAAGTCAGCATCTCCAGAATGAGGCAGATCGGCTCTATGATATGGCGATGACGGCGGAGCGTGAGATTGTCCAAAGACGAGTGCCGCGATGGGTGCAGGCTGTGGTGCGCATATTCAGGAATTTCTTCTAGTTCAATTTGTTGTTGTTAAGGGCCAGTTACTATAGTCTAGTGTGTGTATTGTTTTGAGTTGTGTTTGTGTACATTGCTGTAAATTAGTTCTCTTTTTACCCAGTAATGCAATAATAGTTAAATAACTAAAGAAAAAGTTTCAAACAAGGATGATTTTAAATCTATCGTGAAAAAAACATTGCTCATGAAAGGAAACAAGTACACCAAGCTTCAGAAAGCTTTCTGAACGCAAGGCCACATTTTTTAATATATGATTGGAGCAAGTGATCGTTTTGGAATGAATAGGATATCAATCGAAGCATTCATAATGTGCACGTAAAAAATCCTCAAAACGCGAACGGTTCCATCAGTCCATCCAATACTAAATTCTTATTATATGTACATATATTTAGTTCTTCCTGTATATATTGATAGTCGTTACTAATTGCTATTGCTTCGTTACTAACGTGGATAGCCGTCACCCAGAAATTAAAATGACGCCAAAATTCTTATCAGTATTTAACTTTTATGGCTTAAGTTATCGGAATTTGTTGTGCGCATGGCGCGTTTTTTATATAATGACTAAAGCAGACTATCTTAATGCAACTTCTAGATCCCTTAGGAATAATCGAAAAAGATCACCATATTCTTTTTTAAAGATGTTTTGATGCAATTCCACATTTCCAGGTTTATTAAGAATAGAAGCTCAAACCCTATCGAAATGTAAAGAGGCATACGTCCCATATTATGACGTCACATTCTCTTAAATCGCGCTCTTTTGTTTCAGCGACGAATAACTGAACTGTTCTTTGCGCAACCTTTATTCTCAATCGTGGTTCGCGATAAGCAAATTTCAAAAGCGAAGTAACAATTTTGTCGGCACGACATGAACTGGGTGGCAACTCTGTATAACGGCACTAGCTTTGGCATTTGTCTTGTTCATGATATTCGACTTGAAGAGAGAAATTGACAAAAACAAATTACAACTTGAAGTTATCGACATACTACGATTGCCATAGTGTAAGTTACAAGTGAATTAATACCGAAAAATTATTATTTAATTTCATAATTATTATTATCATTTACACTTTAAGGAGGCGGTACGATGAGCGAAGCGACAGATCAGTGCGAGCCCTGGTTATTACCAAACTTTGAATATGGCAGCGGGGTAGCCGCACTTCATCAAGAGATCGAGCATTTCTACGACTATATCGTATCTACGCCCACCGAGCATATGATGCGAGTGGAGGCTGTGCAACGCATCGAGAAGGTAGTGAACAGCATATGGCCCGATGCCTGCATTGAGGTCTTTGGCTCCTTTCGCACGGGCCTGAATCTGCCCATATCGGATATTGACATTGCCGTTAATCATTTCTACTGGCACGGCGCCCCACTACTGGAGCTGAAGAGTGCGCTGATTGGACGAAGAGTTGCCGAGAATGTGAGCGTATTGGACAAGGCTGCGGTGCCGGTTGTGAAGTTTACGGAGCGTATATCGCAAATCAAATTTGACATTTCGTTTAATACTACGAGCGGCGTGAAGGCGGCGGAGCTGGTGAAGCGATTTATTGAGCAGTTCCCAGAGCTGCCCAAGCTGGTGATAATTCTAAAGCAATATCTAATGCTGCAGGGCTTAAATGAGGTTTATAGCTCTGGCGGTATCTCCTCCTATGCCGTCATTCTCATGTGCATCAGCTTTCTGCAGCAGCAGCAGCAACAGTCCCTAAATGATGCTAAGACGTGCAAAAATGACAAAAAATTGGGAAAGCTTTTGCTCAAATTTCTGGACTTTTATGGACGCAAGTTTGACTACTTTAAATATGGCATCTCGGTGCGCGGAAATGGTGGCTGCGTGGAGAAATGTGTGCTGCAAGGCACCTTCGGCGATTACAACTGGCTCTCGGTTCTGACCATTGAGGATCCCATTACGCCAACCAACGACATTGGGCGCAGTTCTTTTGGTGCACTGGATGTTAAGCAGGGCTTTGAGATGGCCTTCCTAAAGCTGTCCAAACTAGTTGACTTGCACTCCTCTAAGATAAGTGGTTCTATATTGGCCAGCATTGTGAAAGTGCCTCAGTCCGTGATAAACTATCGTAATTGGGTGCACTATAAATTCCGGCACTTAACAAGCATCGTCGCACAGCCTAATGATGGCTTTGGAAAGTACTTGGACTACGCCGTCAAATTGCATTTCACATCGACAACATCGGAGGATGAACAGGCAGAAAAGGAAGAGAGTGGTAGCGATCTGAATTGCTTGCCTTTGTCACTCAATGACTGTCAATACAAAGTTTAGGTTTACTTTATTCTTATCCATAATTACCTACATTTAATTTTAATGTTGCATTTAATTTAAAAAATTATTTTATAACTACCAATTTCATTATCTTGAATCACCTTTTATGTACATAAATACACACCAGTAGCTAGCAATCTATACTGAAGCTTTAAAAACCTCGTTTATTGGCGCCAAATTCTGATATTCGATAATTTTCTATACCGATTTAAAGCTGCAGTTCATGTAGGCTATCGATGTGGCAAACTGGATAGCGGCTTGGCTTAAAATGTATTATTTTCTTGAAAACTGATTAATAATAAAAATGTTGAATAGAAAAGCAGTCAAACAATTGAATTTAACTTTAATTGATTAACAGCATCGAAAGGATTTTATTTGAACGATAACACATATCGGCTGCTTTCGATGAGGAAGCAGAACAGCTGTGAGTGTTGTGTAAACGCTGGCCGTCGAAAAAAAATTTGGCCGCACGCATTTTTCTAATTGTAAATAAGTATTTTTAAATCTTTCTTTAAGTCATGTTGAATATATTGCGTCAGCGCCATGCGGCGCTCGCGAATTCAGCGCAGCGCTGCCTACACAACACCACTTGCCGGCCGGGCTATATTGTGCTGTAAGTGTTAGAGATTCGTATTCGGCGGAACAAGTTCAATTAACACATTTTCTCGTTTGCAGCGTGCCTGAAATTGGCGAAGAGGGTCAATTGGGCGAGGGCTTGTTGACGCCAAATGGCTTGCCGGCATTTAGTGACATCACCATCGAGATGTGCCTGGGCGCCATTGGCCAGCAGGCGGCAGCCGTTGAGAAATCAGTTAAAGCTCTGGAATTGGATATCAAGAGCGGCAAGCAGCTCAAAAGCGGCGACATATACCGCGAACTGGATACGGTAACTGCGCCCCTAGAGACCACCTGGGGCGTGGCAAAGGCGCTGTACCTAGGCAACAGCACACTGATACCAACCAAATCGTACATGAACATCCACGAACGTGCGCGCAATGCACGTGCCGCTAAGTTCTGCAACAGTACAGTCTATGCGGCTTTGCTGCAGCAGGAGGATCAGGCGACGGAAGCTGGCGAGGCTGAGCAACGGTTGCGGCAGAAATTCTTGCTTGAGGGCAAATTAAATGGCCTTGCGCTGAGCAGGGAGGGTCAGGATGGGCTCAAAGAGTTGTTGACACAGCTTGGACGCGAGCGTGGCAATTTTAAAAACAAGGTCAACATGGCAGTGCACGCATTTGCGCATGTGGTCAACGATTTCCAACTGGTGCGCGACTTTCCGCCCACGCTGCTGGAGGCGACAGCGCGAAATCCAAGTCAACCGCTCGAGGGTCCGTGGAAAATAACGCTACAGCCGCCGATAGTTGAGGGCTTTCTGAAATACTGCCCCGATCGTCTGCAACGCTGGAACGTGTGGCGCGCCAATGCGCTAAAGGCATCCCAGCAGCAGGATAAGGCACTGGAGAACAGCACACATCTGGAGAAGATACGCGCCCTGCGCCGGCGCCAGGCCAATCTGCTGGGTTATACCAACTTTGCAGACATGTCCATGCAAACGAAAATGATTGGTAGTGTTGACAACCTAAAGCAAATCTTTGCCAAGCTCCTGAAATTCGCGGGTCCCGCGCAAAGTGTTCAGCTCGAGCAGCTGCAAAAGTTTGCCAGTGCCAACGGAGCTGAGCATAAGTTGGAGGCCTACGATGTCAGTTACTGGGCGCGCAAGCAACTTGTCGCCGAGCATCAGCTGCTGGAGGACAAACTAAGAGAGTACTTTCCACTGCCCCGTGTGCTCTCCGGCCTGTTTTCACTGAGCGAAAAACTCTTTAACATACGCATTGTGGAGCAGGCCAAAACGGAGGTCTGGCATCCGGCTGTCAAGTACTTTAATGTGTTCGACGGCGATGCCAGCAACAGTTCGACGCCCGTGGGCGGCTTCTATGTGGACTGCTACTCTAAGGAGCACAAATTTGGCCGGAACAACGGCTGGATGGTTGGCATACGCAATAGCAACAAATCGGCTGGCCTTACCCCCCTCTGCGCTGTCATCTTTAACTTCACAGAGCCGGCGATGGGCAAGCCCCAGCTGTTGGGCTACGATGATTTGCAAATGGTTTTCAAGACTTTCGGCACGGCGCTGCAGCATCTGCTGACGCAAGCGGGCTACAGCGACCTGGCCGGTCTGTCCAACATTGAGTGGGACGCATCCCAGGTATCGGGCTATGTGATGAGTAATTTCCTGGACGATGCAGCCGTGCTGCAAACACTGTCCGGCCATTATGCCAGTGATGAGATTATTGGCGCTGATCTGGCAGAGAAGATGCGTCTGCTGAAAACCCAAATGTCCGGCTATAATCTATGCCAGGAATTGTACTTGGCCGATCTCGATGTGGAACTGCATCGCTCTAGTGCCTTTTGGCTAGATGTGGTGCGCAAGATTTGGCCAGTATACCAGTGCATGCCGCTCGACAAGAAGGATGCACATCCTTGCTCGCTGACGGACATCTTTGCCGGCGACTGGGCCGCCGCCCACTTTAGTCACTTGTATTCGAAGCTAATTGCCGCCGACATCTCGAGCGGCTTTGCGGAGCAGCGCAGCGACGAGCACTACGCCACAGTGGGTAAACGGTACAAGCAAACGTTCCTCAGTTACGGCGGCTCTGTGCCCACGGCGGAGGTGTTCCGTCGCTTCCAAGGTCGTGACCCGTCTGTGGAGGCGCTACTTAAATCGCTGGACATATTCACACCCTCCCAAACCACCGAGAACAATTAAACACATCAACCGTGCGGCTGCCATCGTGACCAGCATTAACTGTTATCTATTTTTAACCATTAGCTAGTAGTTAGCCCAGATAACGGTTGGCATTAATAAATCGAGCTGTGGCATTGGTCGCGTTGGATTAACTGATTGCTGATTCAATAAACGACACCTTATCGTGCACGTTGAGGAAGGCGATACCAACACAGGTGTTGGTAGATGAATGTACACTGATGACTCCACGGCCGTTTTAACCACCACACAAGTGTTGCTTTATTTAAATAATACTCTGCCAATTTATAACAAAAGTTTCTCATCGTATTGCTCACGTCCTCAATTCACGGGAATCGATTCAAAGTATTTTTAGTCTACGGTCCAAACTGGATTAGATATCGATACTGTGGTGAGACTTCCTTCCTGTTGAATCGTTTCTCCAATATACTTACCGCAGATGTTAATAAATATTTGGACAACCGCTCCAGTCTTGGGCCGCCTTTGCCTTCCAATATGTATTCTTAGAGACGTGCACAAGGTGTTCACTACCCTCTTCCTTCTCGCGTTTGAACCACATGGGCTCGTACACTGGATGGGATCGTCCTTCCGCCTTGGCATGCTTTTCATCGGCCTCTCGCTGCTTGCGCACCGCTCGCTGCTTCTCCTCGAGGCGCAATTTCTCTCGATTGCTTTCGTCCCATGCGCCGTTCTCCATGAAACGCTGATCGGGCCGGAGACGCGAATCCGTTGGTGCTACGCCCTCCTCCGGCTCGTTAAGCTGACAGGCAAATGTCGGAAAGTTGTAATATTTTTCTGACTCCGGTGGCGCCGGGTTACGCTGCCAGGCGACCTTGTACTCGCCAGTGGTGTAGTTGGGACTCTTCGGTGTGCCGGTGGTGTGCAGCACAGGTGCTATTTCGATTTTGTTATCCCAGGTTCCTCGCACCAACCATTTGGCCTCCTTATTGCGATTGAAGACGACGCCTTTCACCCTGCGCTGCACTTCACTGTTGAAGTAGGAGTAGGGTATATAGTTTAGGACACACTTGTAGCCCTGCGCTGTATTGCTGCCAACGATCTCCATTTCTCCGACCAGGTCCACCCACAGCTTGCCCAAGATGATGTTATTCACAGTGGTCGTTACCCGACTCCAGCTGTAGCGACGTCCGGTGCTGAGAAACGAAACGTTGGCTCCGCCAATTGGATTCACCTGCAAGTACTTGCCGCGGAACTTGCTCGTCAAGGAGAACTCCTGCCAGCTGACCCACTCCTTGCTCTCGCAGTGCAGTGCGGTTATCGGCGGATGATGCGACACCTGCTCAGCCAAGCAGCGCCACCCAAAATCCTCGGTGCGGTCGCACTCATACGTCTCGCCCAGCAGCGGATTGAAGGGTTTGTTAATGCGACTTGCTGCCGTCGCATATGCGGAGACCGTGAAGGCGGCCAAGTAGGCTAGTTGCTCGCACTCGTCGCTGCAGCCGGCGGCAGTGTCCAGGACTGTTGAGTACTCGTAGTCCTCGACCAGGCGCTGCAGCATGGATATTGGCTCATTGAAGTTGACGGGCATCGGGATTTTGGACAGATCTTTGCCGATGCAGTTCTTCATGAGTGACCACAGGTTAAGCGGATAATTGGGCTTGTCCGGCACACGCGTGCGCCGACACCTGGTATGCATCTGCTGCTCGTCAGCGGCAACTGTTGGCGCTGACTTATCGCATTCAATTGCCGTTCCCTTGGCCAGTTTCAATGACGTAATCCACGATTGTCGCTCGAGCTCAGTTTCTGCCTTGAGGCGAAAGGTCTGTTTGTTGCCATTCGAAATGGCGAAGGTACAAGAGTCCACGTGCTCGAGGTGAGCCGATTTGAGCGATATCGCGCCGCGAGATGCTTGATTGACCTCCGACTGGTCGAGATAATAGCTCAGTACACCGTTTGAGAGCACAAACCAGCGCCGTTGATAACCTTTCACGTGGTTGGTCCACTTCAGCAGCCAGCCATTCTTTTCCGTATCGTTTGCGTTCGACGCATGATTTTCGGCTCTCCCCCGTCTCCGTGATTTTTGCGACAATCGCAATTTGCTGCTTTGTTGCGTGCTCGACTCGTTGGCGGACTCCGTGCTCAACTTAAAGCTGTTTCGACGCTGCCTGTGCTGCGAACTCTCGCCAGACATATTCAACCCTTGCGACTAACTGAACACAGCTGAAACGGCTACTCCCCGTTTGGCATCGCGACAACATTTATTTCTTATCTCGCGAACATTTCGCCAGTCACACGATAAGGTTTGACGGCATTAGAGCAGCGCTCGCCTCAATTTTGGACAGTGAGTCAATAGATTGTGAGAAACGGTGCTGCCACTGCTGCCAGAGAGAGCGTGAGCGTAAGCGTGAGCATGAGAGACCGAGCAAGAGAGAGAGAGAGAGAGAGAGCCGTAGGTTATGAATTACCTATGGGTATTTCCGTGAGATGATTATTAATAGTAAAAACCACACAGCTTTTGCTTTATTTAAAATAATACTTTAATAATAAATTGCATAAATTTATAACATTTAACATATTTTCGTTGCATTGTTTATAACCTTTTTATTATATATATATATATATGCATACATATATATATATATATATATACAAACAACAAAGGCAAAACAAAACAATTATCGGCGAGAGAAAAACTCGTTTCGTGCGTTGTTGTTGTTCTTGCTGTTGTTGTGGTTGCTGTTGCTATTTTGGTTTAGAGTGAAAACTTGGTTCGTTTTTCACTTGCACATGCCTACATATGCATATGGATTATATATATCTATGTATGTGTTTTTTTTTTTTGGATGGTAAGCTCTATGTGCCATAGGTAATTAACTGATTAAAGCAAAGATTAAATAAAAATCGAAGTGAAAACAATTTGATAAACGCGAACTTGAATTCGCCGTAAAAAATGTCAGTTCCAACAATTGCAGCTACTTTACAGTAATCAATTTTTATATACACATATATATATATAAATTTATATACATATATATATGCACTAAGTAGTTGAAAAACGTTATTACATCGATTAGTTCATAGTTCAGTAAAAGTTATTTATGCTTGACTGTGACTGTCTGTCTTCTGGGTAGTTTTAGTGGGTGAAAGCGGCGTTTCGAGCCTTGCATATTGAAATAATTCACAGCGCCTAGTAGATCTCCGGACAACCGCTCCAGTCTTGGGCCGCCTTGGCGTCCCAGTATGTATTCTTAAAGACGTGCACAAAGTTTTCACTACCCTCCTCCTTCTCACGCTTGAACCACATGGGCTCGTACTCTGGATAGGGTCGTCCCTCAGCTGCCGCCGTCTCGGCCTCAGTTTCACGTTCTCTTCGTACCGTTCGCTGCTTCTCCTCAAGTCGCAACTTCTCGTTGTTGCTTTCATCCCAGTTACCATCCTCCATTAGACGCTGATCGGGCCGAAGGCGCGAATCCGTTGGTGCTACGCCCTCCTCCAGCTCGTTTAGCTGACAGGCAAGTGTGGTGAAGTTGTAAAACTTTTCTGAATCCGGTGGCGGCGGGTTGCGCTGCCAGGCAACTTTGTACTCGCCCGTGGTGTAGGTGGGACTATCCGCTGTTCCGCTGGTGTGCAGTACGGGTGCTATTTCGATTTTTTCATCCCAGGTACCACGCACCACCCACTTGGTCTCGTTATTGCGATTGCATACCACGCCCTTGACACTACGCTGCACCTCCCGGCTAAAGTACGAGTAGGGTATGTAGTTAAGGATGCACTTGTTGCCCTGCGCCGCATTGCTGCCCACTATCTCCATTGTTCCATGCTGATCCACCCAGAGCTTGCCCACGATAATGTTATTCACAGTGGTTGTGACTTTTTGCCACCAATAGCGATGTCCACTCTTTGGGAACAAAATGTATGCTCCGCCCAACGGATTTACCTAAGCAAGGAAAACGCTTAATGAGTATTCTTCTTCTATTGATCAATCATAATGAATACTCACCTGCAAATATTTGCCCCGAAATTTGCTTGTCATGGAGAACTCCTGAGAGCATACCCAATCTTTTCCCTCGCAGTGGAGAGCAGCAACAGGCGGATGATGAGACACCTGCTCAGCTAAGCAACGCCAGCCATAATCGTCGGTGCGGTCGCACTCGTAGGTCTCGCCCAGCAGCGGATTGAAGGGTTTGCCCGTGCGATTGGATGTGGTCGCGTATGCGGAGACCGTAAAGGCGGCCAAGAGGGCCAACTGTTCGGTCTCGTCAGTGCAGGCGGCGGCCTTGTCCAGTATATCAGAGTACTCGTAGTCCTCGACCAGGCGCTGCAGCATGGACAGGGGCTCGTTGAAATTGACGGGCATGGGTATTTTGGACAGATCCTTGCCAATGCAGTTCTTCATTATAGCCCACAGGCTGAGCGGATAGTTTGGCTTATCAGGCACACGCGTGCGCCGAATCCTAGCTGTTCCCGGTTGTTCCTTGACGTCGGCCACACTTATTTCCGAGTTGTCGCTTGGCAAGTCACGTCGGTGCGTATTCGTGCCTTTGTCAGGTGCATCTTCACCGGAGGCCACGCGTACCGCGCTAACGAGGCAAACCTGCTGCACGGTTTTAATGATGCGCTTCTGTTCGTCGCTTTCCGAGGAGCTGCCTGTCTGACCTTCTGAGCCCACATGATCCTCGGAGCTGCTGCGACGTTTGTTAACCTTCAGTATGAACGTGCCGCCGTCTTCGCCCGAACGACCGTAGCCGTATTCTTCTGCATCATAAAACTCGGTCTCGTCATCAGAGGTCACATTCGTGCCAGGTGGCCCGGAATTTAGGGACATGTTTGTGTTGGACGATGCCAACGGCAACGGCTTGTTCCGGCGCACCATCACGGCCGCCTGCTCCATCTGCGATTGTTGCTTAGCCATCTGCTCAATGATCTCCTCCAGTCGTTGGCGCTGCTCCCGCTCATGGTGCAGCATCTTAGACCATTTGTGGCCCTGCGATTCGGCCGAGCGCAGATAATCGTTGCCCGCATTTATCATCGCATTCGATGTGATCCGAAAGAGCGTGGCTCTTTCGTTTACGATCTTTGTGCGACTGGCCAGGGATTCCTCCTCGTTCGATTCCAAATCGTTCAGAGCCCGCTGAAGCGCTGCGCCGTGTTTTGTTATCAGATCGTAGCAGGTGCGCATGTTCTCCAAGCGTTCGGTCAGATCGCGGACCACATGGTTGATCTCTTGGCTGGGCACCACCTGTGCCGTCTCCTCGGCCTCCTCCTCCTCGCTCTCGATAGCGCGTATGGCCCTTACTTTAGCCAGCTCCAACGACGTTACCCACGACTGGCGCTCCACCTCGTTGGCCGCCTTGATGTGAAACGTCTGCGTGCCGCCGTTCGAGATGACAAACGTGCACGAGTCGACGGTGTGTATGAGCGCGCCATGGAGCGAGATTGTACCCCGGCATGTGTGATTGATCTCGGACTGATTTCGATAGTAGCTCAGCACGCCTTTGGACAGCACAAACCAGCGGCGCTGGTAGCCCTTAATGTAGTTTGTCCACTTCAGCAGCCAGCCCTTCATTTCGGGATCGCCGCCGCTGCCTTTCTCAGCCGCTGGCTTTGCCACAGCGTCCGCCATGGTAGCAACCGTTCGTCCCCGCAGCCGTGCTCGTGCCCACCGTGGAAATGGGAATTTATTGGCACTAGCCTGCCTGCTGCGACCCCGACCGCTTGACGTCCGATTCAGACTCAGACTTAGGTTCGGTTTCGCAAACGCCACGTACAACCGCAACGGGGGGGATGGGTATGACAACAACTCCAAATCCAAGTCCGTAACAGAGGCGTTAATTAGCTGCTGTTTTTAGCAGCTGCTGGCATACTATTTATTTGCACTTGGGCAGCATTCGCAATCGCGTACACTATAAATTTCGTTACTTTAACAGGAATACTATATTTTTTCTGCACAAAATAAAGAAACTGTGGAAGTCAAGAGCGCATTTGTGTGCGAGTGTATTGGTGTATGTGAGTGTGTTGTGTGAGTTATTTGCGGTGTGACCGACTTTGACAACTGCAAATATACCTTTACCTTCGCTAAATACATTTTAACGGTATAGTAAAGACGAAATAATTTTGTTTTTTAATTTATACATGCTTAAGACGTTTCGTCTTCTCAAACTAATTAAGCTTTTAAGTTATTTGAATAAAAATGACAATATATATATATATATATATATATATGTATATATGGTGCTGCCAACTTTTGTAAGAAAACTAGTGTACACATTTACCAACACATTTTCCACAACCGCGACAATTTAAATTTATTACTTAAATAGTAAAAAGTAGTTTTGTTTGCGATACTTGAAAAAATTTAAACTGTCAGCAGTTATTTATTTCCAAACTCAGTGAGCGGTTGAGCTCAGATATAATTGAGAAATTCGATACAAATTTTTTGAATTATGATTCTCATTGTGGGCCTTGGGTCTGTTCATTAATTGAAAGCTGGCCTTTACGACCTGGCCTTACCGCCCTGTCCCGCCCAATTGAATGCGCCTAAACACACACACAGAAACACGCGCGCGCACACACGCACACATAATGAGCCAATGACTCACCTTGCAGGGTGGCAATATAATAAATATATTAATATTGTTATCAAATATTATATAAAAATTTTACAAATTAATTAATTATGTTGTGTGGCAGACACATTAAATTTTAGATATAGGTGGGTGGCATCTAGGTTTGGTGGTGGCTCACTTCTTGCACTCGGCCCAGGAGTAACGAAACGTGGCTATCATGCGGTATAGGCTGTAAATACAAACTTGGTCGTATAAGCTGATGGCAAAGTTCATTGGACGACACGCACATACACTTACAAACATACTGAGTCAGCAAACGGACACGGGTACAGGTAGAACGAACAAACAAACAAATACAAGTCAGCACATGAAGTACATATGTGTATACACATATATATATATATACAATAAATCATTTATTCGTAGGCAGTTCTTGCATAATATAAAATAAATATATGTATATAGTTACAAGTAATTTAAAAATACAAAATACAGTTTCATTTTCATAGTTTTTTTGTTTTTTGTTTTTTTTTTATAGTCCCTGACGGCACTTTTCACAAAACATTTAGAGATTGGATGTTGAAATGGATAAGGGGATTGTGGTTAAGCTCGCTGAAATAAACGCTTCACAAATAAAAATAAACAAACAAATCAATGATAGAGCTTGTGACCAACTTTATATGGAGACTGATAGAGAGAGATGTAAAAGTGAGAGCGTGGGCGAGAGAGGCACAAATATAACGCAAGTGAACAATGAGGAATAAAAGCAATAATACATAAAATAAATACAAAGTAATAGGCAAGTGTCAAGCTGAAAAGCAAAAAAAGTATCTTTAGGACTGCTTAGTTACTACTATGGGTGTTGTTTATCAAAATGGCTGTACGACTCTGTGTTTGAGATTGTGAGAGTGTGTGTGAGTGTGTGTGTGTGTGTGTGTGTGGTGTATAGTAGTAGTAGGAAGAAAGAGCATTCCTTTACATGGTATTGTATGCAGCGGTGTTGAAGCTTTGCTTTGGTAAACTTAGCCTAGTGAGTGGATGGGTCTTGCCATGCTGCGCTAGACGGCGATGCTGCACTTGTTGATGCTGCTGCTGATCAGTTTGCTGCAGGTGAGCCATGTTGTTGTGCTGCTGTAGCTGGTTTAGATTGGTGGCATTGTGTCGGGCAGGTGCGGGCGGCGGTCGGTTCTCACTGTAATCGTGTGTTCTGTTTGACAGCGATCGATCGTAGTAGGAGCGCGGGCGTTGCCTGAAACTGGTGACGCTTATGGTGCTGCTAATATTTGCGGTGGTGGTATTATTGGTGGTTATGTTGTTGGTGGTGGGTGGCGGCAGTGACGTGGTCATTGGCGTGGCCGCAGCAGGATTGTTACTACAGGAAGTGGTTTGATATTTATGCACTAGACCTTTTACATTACGATCACAAGTTTCGCTTACGCTGGAGTCAGATGAGTTGGCCGATGTGCTCGATGAGGAGGACTTCACTGTCGTTGCATTTGCAGTAACATTGTCCATTAGCACATGATCCGCATGCTGAGCAACCGGTGATGAGGGCAGTGATTGATGTGTCGCTTTCTTGTTGCTAACTGTTACAGTTGCACTAGCGCCGGCAGCTTGGCTGCCCATGTCCGTGCCCGGCACGCCCACCACTCCCGCTTTGGCTTCAAAGTTTTGCTTAAGTATTTGCACATTGCCCGAAATGCGCTGATCCTCGGCCAGTGCTTGGCCTTGTGCGCGCAACACCACCACCAGATCGGCAGCAGTGTTCTTGTTCTCAATATCGCTGGTGTGCATCAGCTCCTCGCTGTTGCAGCGCAATGGTTGACGCTGGCGTGTGGTGCTCGCCGAGGAAGCGCTGCGAAACAGATTGGCACACTTCTTTTCACCCACCACCACCGCTGTCGCCACCACTGCTGCCGCCGAAGCTGCAGTGTCCAGATCATCCAGCTCGTTTTCCTGGCAGCGTTTCTTCAAGGTCGTAGTCTCTTCCAATTTTTGCTTGGTGCGCTTCACGGTGCCCAGCTGCGATGCGCTGGCATTGCAATTGCTCGCAGTGGTGCTGCTGCTACTGCGCTTCAGATCTTGAATTTCACCCTCGAAAATGGCTGTTGTGTTGCGATTGCTGTCGTAGTAGTTGCAGGAACTAGTGCGCAGCGGCAAGCTGCTCCGATTGTCGCCAGATCCCCAGCTGGAATGGCGTGAGGGCAATCCGCGCGTGCGAAGAACGGTACTGGGGGTTACGCTGGATTGCTGGGGCAGGGCGTCAAGTATGATGCCACCGCTCGGTCCAAACGATCCCGTCCACGATTGAGTTTTGCGACGTTGACGCTTCTCTGGCTCATCCACTGACCCCGCCGCTGAGGTGAATACTACTTCCGATGAACTGGAATCACGGCGCGAAAAGGATGTTTGCGTAATCAGCTTAGACAGTGAGGTCCAAACCGGTCCTTGTGTTTGCGCTGGCTGCGTTTGGCCAGTGGCCTGCGGCGGCAAGCTGCGACGCGGAGGCTCTTGATGGGCCTCGAGATCATGGACACGCGTACGCACAGACAAGGGCGTGTGCTTTTGTATGTGCAGCACCTGATTCTGGGTAACGCTATAGTTCTCGCCATTGCTGCCCGGAAAGCGCATATTTTTTGGTTCCTCGGCCACGCTACGCTCGGGCGTTAGATTCTCCATTGATTGGCTCTGTTGCTTGATCACTTCCACTGCACATTGTGTCTTGGGAGAGGTGCTGCTGGAGCGACGCATCATGCGACGCTGTTTTTGTGCGCTGCTGCGACGAAACTGGACACGATCGCTGCTGTCCTGCTGCTCCTCAGCGCCCGTCTCGCCGCTCGATTTCGACTTGGCCTGATTAAGCGCCTGTATCAATGGAGTTGGCTCACTGCCCGGTAGGAGGCGGGCATCCTTTGTGCTCTTTAGATTTGTTTCACTCTTGCTACGCTGCAGCTTTTCCTTGTTCTTCATGGCATCCAGCATGCCGCTGTACGTCTCCAGCTGATTGAGAAAATTCTTGTTCGGCTTGATGCAGCTTCTACACTTCTTCACATGCTCAAGCGCACGCTGGAACTCCCATTTGTATGCCTTCATTGCGTAGGCAATGACCACAGAAGCAGATCGACTTACACCCATTTTACAGTGCACCAGCACCTTGGAGCCTTCGGCCTTGGCACGCGTTATATACCGAAATGTATCGTCCCAATACTTGAGCAGATTCGTCTTCTCATCGTCATAGACGCGCACATTAAAGTACTCAAAGGTCCCCGGAAAGAAGTTGTCAATCTCGCGAGTCACATTCAAAATGTGGCGAACACTGCATGTGGAAAGGGATTGACATATTAGATTGGCTTAAACTTGACATATTTGCTTTGCTGGCAACACGAACCCGTTTTTTTGCAATTCCTCGAGATTGCTGGCATTCCATTCGGATCCCAAATAGACGTGCTCAAATATTTCTGTTGGCGCATCCATTTGTCCCAATATACGCACCATTTCGGCATCAATAAACGACTTGTATTCGCAAAGATCAATATCCAATAAATCTTCTAGGCGACCGCGTATATACTTGGAGGTAACTTCATCCAAATCCACCGACATCATGATCGCTTTGAGCTTCATTTTAATGACACTTTCAGTTTCCTCCTTGGCGGTTGGCCTGAAACACAACAGAAACGAAGGCACAGATATAAAAAACATGATATTTTGTTTAAATGTAAATTTGTTAAGAGGCAGCAACTGATATCTTACTTGTTTCTTATGGCATCTGGTGAGGGCGGGCGCCGACTTTCGATCGCATCCATGGCATTCCATTCATTAAGACACGATTGATCTGATTCAATGCGACTTTCGTAGATGGACAACCAATCATGCGACGGTCCGGTTGGATAGAAATTGTTTTCACGAGCCTTTCGAGATACTTTGTGCAACGTTTGCAACGCTGACCTACATATATATAAATAAAAAACAAAATGTTTTTGTACTTTTGATGTAACGTTAAGATAATAATAATTGCTCACCACATCGCTTGCACCGATACGGGCTTAAATATGTGGGTCTTCTCGTAGACGGCAACACTGAAGCCGCTGAAATTTGAATGAATTACGATTCAATTTCACTATCAAATTTGGCTATTATTACCCATCGCCATCCAGGTGAATTGTGGTATCAGCAAGAATGGGCACAACCAGGCCAATTGTCGTTCGCTCGTTGCAGTCAATGCCCAACAGACAGGACTCCTCCATGCCCGAGGTATTCTTGTTGCTGTCGCCGGCACCAGCAATTGACGTTTCCCGACTATCCACATCACATTTTAGGCTTTGACGATTGGCGTTACCCGATAAACGCTTTGTCGTTTCCTCTTGAGCGTTGTTTTGCTGCTGCTGCTGCGTCCTATGGCTATCCACAGATAGCTGGCGTTGCGCAACAGGTGTACCGGGCGGGGCTGGCGTTGGGCTGGCCATAGACTTAGCCGAATTGTGACGCATGATTTTAGTGCGTCGCTCGCTGCTCGCCGCCGCCAATGTGCGACAACAGCTGCGCGAGGCAATCACAAGGTAGCGTGTACGATTCGAACGCTGCGATTCCAGTTTTACTGCCTGCAAAGATAAGACATAGGTATTGGTAATTGGATTACACAAATGCACAATCGCGATCATTGTACTTACCATTTTCAAGGTGTCCTCGCGTTGCAGCAAATAAAACATGGACTGCAAGTGCAGCTGAATATCCGAATTGGTGCTCTGTGTGCTGTTGGTGGAGCGCGTCGAGTCCGTGCTAAGGCGACGCTCTGCGTGCTGCGGTATATCCTTCAGTGCCAGCACAAGAGCGGTGCCTTTGCCAGCAAAATAGCATTCTCTCCTTTCGCTTTTGTTATTACTGTTACCCTCGTCATCGTCGGCTTCGCCATCCTGCAAAGACATTTTAAATTTGATTAATTTCCGTATTAGCTTCCTTATTCTTAGCGTCTTTCTTTTCCGCGAAATTTCGTGAATGCGGACAGACATGAGTCAGACTCACCCAACGGGGTATACAAAATATAATATCTGATTGTGACATTTGTGGAGCCAAGTGAAATTCGTAACCAAACAAACCTGATGATGAATTGCTTGGCAAAGAAGCAGAGAGCAGTTAGCTAGCAACGGAGAGAGAGAGGGAGAAAGAGCGTGCGTCGCCACCTACATGGTGGAATGGCTTATGTTTACAATATTTCGTCGGATAAATTAAAACAAATTCCAAGGGTACGTGCGAACGTAGTACGGCCCAAGGTCTTGAGAACTATTTTTGGGGGCGGGCGACGAGGCTAAGAAGAATAAAATCACAGAGCGCCGTTGACAAAACTACAAATAAGGCAATGCAAAATTTTCAATTTATTGGAAGTGAAAGAGAGCGCGAGGCAAGGTGAGACGAGGCGACATGTTGCGGCAGCTGAGACGTCGCGACGTCTGCTCGGATTTGCTTGAGTTACAACAATAAATAACAAGAAAAACAACAACAGCTACAGCCACAGCAAGCAACAAACAGATGCGCGAATCGTGGCGCGACTGATGATGATGATGATGACGCTGACAAAACGCCCACAGCAAGTCAAACACAGTCGGAGAGCGGCGCGTGAAACGAGACTGGAGCGCTTTTGCATGATATTCGAATTTAAATAAATTGGCCATATGCGTACTCTGTGTGTGTATGTGTAACAAAAGGATCGCTGACTAGCACGAAACACGCACAGGAAGTCTTTATTGGCCCCCCACCCACAACTAAAATCAGCTCCATTAACAACGCGTAACCAAAACAAAGCAAAATCATAGAGAGGGAGGTTAGAGCAAACGAGTGAGCGGGTGAGAGAGCTCGATTACCGCACACACAAACACACATATATAAATAAATATGAACTCACACACACACTATTACTCGCAGTTACAAACAAATGCGTAGCTGGCTGCAGCTGTAAAATTGCACCTTGCATAGAAATGGGGCAAAACTCGCACAATTTTCGCCCACTTCCCACTTCGTACTTCCTGCACATGCACATGCACATGCACATACATATATATCGAGTACTACTCACCGAATTCGAGCATGAGCCCGCCACACTTGGCGACCGCTGCACTGTCACTAGCGCCATTGTGTTGTTTTATTTTATTTGTTATTAGATTTGGGTGTTGGTGCTTCGTATCCAAGGCCCTCTTCTTGGCCTATGCTGGCCGCGTGGTTTTCCTATCCTTTGTCAGAGTTCGTTGGGCCTATGTGCGTGTGTGTGTGTTGAGTTAAGTGTTGGGCGAAAAATTCACAAATGCATTTTCATTTTGTCGACGTTGTTTCCTCTTCTCTCCGTTGTTTTTTTGCACTCGGCACTTCGTATTGTCTAACTTAAAACATTAGGATTATGGCGGCGCGATGCACCGAATAGCAACAAGACCACTCGCCCGTTCAAACGATGGACAACGCACAACGTACACGAACAAATTTGATAAATGTTATTACAAAAAAAGTTTTCGTGAAAGAGCCAGAGCTAAAGGCAGTTTAGCACGACGACGCCATATTTAATTTTGTAGTCGATAACAGCTACTATGAGTTCTCAATCTTATCGAATACGTGCCAAAACTTGCATAGGTTGGCAGCCCCATATTCCATATCGATATTTCAGGCGAATTATCGAGGCTGTGGTGCGGCGTAAACAGATGGTGTAATTACAGACGAGACGAGACAGACAGACGAGAACGTTATATTATTGATAATAGAAATTTCGGTGGATTGCGCTTAACTCCAATAGACAGATGTCCGGATTTAATGAGGAAAATATTTGTATGTTGCCACGTATAGCGCTCATAGCGTGTGGATGCTTTAGCCCTCCAACGCCCATGCATTTTCGTATGTTCGGTGAGTAGTTTGTTTATTTTATATTCCCCGGTGAAAATCGATATATTGACATTGACATTGACTCTATGCTAAACAGAGATAGCGAAAGATCATTTTGAGCTGCGTGGTAGACACAAAGTTGTGGGTGGCATCATATCGCCCACGCACGATTCCTATGGCAAAAAAGGGCTGGCACCCTCGCTGGATCGCTGCGCCATGATAAAACTGGCCGCGCAGAGCTCCAGTTGGATTCGCTTGTCCGACTGGGAGGTACATCAGCCGAAATGGATGCGCACCCAATCGGTGCTGAAGTACCATCAAAACTACTTGAACAACTACATCAACTCGCCGGGCGACGAGGAGCAGAATGGCTTGCTGCCAAGTTGGCTGCCACTCGGTCTGCGGAATCGTCGTGATCCCATTCGCCTTAAGTTGCTGTGCGGCGCCGATTTGCTAGAATCTTTCGCAGTGCCAGGCTTATGGACCGATGAGGATGTAAGGATGTGTACATCAAATGTTCAAGCTCTTACATATTAACTCTTAAATTCTCCATTAGATTGAGGAAATTGTGAATAATTATGGACTAGTCGTCATATCACGCTGTGGCTCCAATCCTGAAAAATTTATATTCGAATCAGATATTCTAACCAAATATCGGGTGAGTGTGCAAAGTTTTTAACAACATGCTAAGTTAATTATCAAATTCAATTCTGTAGAACAACATAACGCTTATCACCAACTGGGTGCCCAACGAAGTGAGCTCATCGTTAATACGTCGCCTCTTGAGTCGGGGTGAATCGGTCAAATATCTTCTCGATGATCTGGTGCTCAGCTACATATATCGTCAGGACTTGTACAGCGTGAAATCGTAAGTGCCAACGTTTGATAAGTCACCATAAATTCATTCATTTTTGGCACACAATCTTAAAAACTTGATACGTACACTGAAGGGGCTTAGTTAGCACCGCTTGCCGCATATGACACTTCCATCAGCATTCGACACTCGGCACTCTGCCAGAACACACAGCCACCATCAAATGCACCACAACCAACTATTTGTATCTTTCTCTCTTATTATGGATCAAAATTAAAGGCAGGATACTCCTACTAAGGACAAAGCATGACGCTGTCTGCACTGCACCTTGCACCACATAGATGTAGCAACCATAGATCTTCCAGCGCAGCAGCTACACCAACACCACCACCATCACCACCTTCGGCAAAAAAGTGACGACTATCAAAAATCAACGCAAGATCTACTCGTGCAGTGGCATATGTTTATGGAGTGTGAGTGTGCGCAAACAAAGAAAACTCATTAGAAACATTTAAAAATTTGTTTGCCCAAATTCTTGCTCTTGCATGTGTATATATTCACCTTTTAAATACATAGCAAGTATGTACACTTTTCAAATACAAGGGGCTGGTTTTGTATATATATATATTCCAGTGTACGTATCATCTTAAATCGCACTCAATTTCTTTTAAAGAATAATCCATTCAAATAATACGCTAAATCTTGCTGTTGTTGTTGTACTGACATGCATACATTAATATTGGATTGTAGTAAGTATATAACGGATGCAGTGCGTCCAAATCATTTGAATTTCAATCGCGTTTACATGGACAACAACAAGAATACAGTTAAACTGGACAACGAGCAGTCGGAACATCACATGGATGAGTCAGACAGTCCGCTAAGAGAGCAGACGGCGCGTGTCTTTTGCTGTGGAGAAACGCCGCGTGTTAGCACCAAGCTGTTGTTAAATCGATCTGGACCCGGCCAAGCGGTGCAGGTAATAACAGTGCAGGATAATGGCAATGGCAACAACGACTCCTTGGAGGTAAGTATAAATACGTTTGTTACAACATATCCCAATAATTAATATCTAAACGCATTTACAGCAGAGTCAGGCTAAGAAACAGAAGATATCCCAAGTGCAGCAGGTCTAGGGTGCCCAGATGTGGAACTACGGAATGATACAGGATCGATTTATTCAAAAAACTATAGTTTTAAATAAATATATGTATGTGTACTATATAATGTGAATATATAATATAAATAAATGTTATTAATTGGTTTAAAGTATAGAGTGTTCCAATTAAAAATATGCGCCTCTTAATACTCTGAGAAAATCCACTAAATGCAAGTATGGTCTATAAAATTCGTATCGTTTTGTTCTTGTTTAAGTAAACAATCGTCAATATTACATAAGTAGTAACAATGTTTTTAAATCACCTACAAAATATATAAATATAAAATATATATATAATATATATATGTATATATAAATAACTCACGAATTTTCGCTCTCAAGTTAACAGTTTGTGAATTTTGTATTTTTCATCTTTGGGTCAGTCTATCAACTCAAAGGCACTGAACTTGCAACTTTCTATTGAGCTGGGTTCTAGCGACGTGCATTGACATTGCAGCGAAAGGGCTTCCCAGTTGCCGGGCTGTTGGGCTGTTGGGCTTTTGGCCCGGCGTATCATATGACAAACTGTTGCAAACTGTGTGGCACTCTTTGATTTGTTCTTGTTGGCACCGTCAGTTGCGCGCTTTCAGTCGCCGCGTTCGGTTCTAAGGCCAGGCGAATGTTTTTCTTTCGACGTTCGAATGTTAAGCCGGCGCCACGCCCCTCGCGGGCACCATCCTTTGCGCTGCCCAAGCGTCGTAGTCCGGTGCTGCTAACGCCCTCGCATCAACACGATCAGCTGCCGTTTCTGCGTCGCTCTCGCTTCAGCGCCTTGCCCCACTTTCGCGCCTATGAGGATGAGCCGGAGAGCCTTTCCCTGTTCATTGCCATCCTGTATGTGGTGGACTTGTTTGGCATCTTTCCGTTTTTGACGCTGCCCGCACTGCTGGTTCGGCTGGGTTACTTTGGGGTGCTGCTCGTCTTATCCATAATCTTTCTGCAAATGTACACGTCCTTTCTCCTATCGCAATGCTGGACTATGGCCGAGTATTTGGATCCTTCGATACTACAGAAACGCAACTATCCTTATGCAGCGCTCGCAGAGCTGGCATATGGACCTTATATGAGCCTGCTGGTATCGGTTCTTTTGGACTTGAGCATCTTCGCGATGGCTGTGCCCGGCATTGTCATGGCCGCCGAGAATCTGGAGGCCGTCGTACTGCGCATGAGCGCTGGCCAATATAGCTTCTCCTACTGCTATTGGGCAATAATTGTGGGACTCGTCATCTGTCCACTCATGTGGCTGGGCAGTCCAAAGCACATGCGGTAAGCCGGGCGCTCAGCTTGCACAAGCTCTTTATATACAATATTCTCAAGACATCTTTGAATCTATGGAAACCCAGCTAAGTTGAGTTCTGTCTGAATTTTTACAAGCCTCACTGTTCATAGGCCAACAAGTTTTTTTTTTTATTATTAAAAGCTCCACTTTTGTCAGAGTCGGTTGGATGGGTCCACTAAATCATATAAATGGAGGGGGAGGAATATTCTGTTGCTATTGGCTGCATGTACGAACTATAATATAATTAAATTATAATATAAATACTATTCTCCTTTCATAAAGCCCAATCTTAAAATTGAGTTTTAAGAGGTCGAAGACCAAATCTTATTTATTCGACTTTCATTTTTTATTTCGACTGTCACTGTGAACGAGTATTGCGCAGTCGGTTACAACCCACTGGCTTGTTTTATTCTTTAATTTTGTTCTTTCAGAGGCTTGGCTATTATCGCCGCCTGTGTTATGATGATAATTGTGGCTCTGCTCTGGTATTGCCTGTTCGATGCGCCTGCGGTGGGAAAACCCTTTGAAGGAATCGCGCTGGGTGGGTTATTATTATTACATCGAAATATATGTTTGTGTGCTTATATGTAAATATTTTGTTGGTTTACAGAGCTGCCTGGTTTTCTGACCATCCTAAGTAGCTACAGCATTCTGGCGTTTCAGTTTGATATACATCCCGTGCTGCTCACCCTGCAAATTGATATGAAGCGGAAAACGCAAGTGTCCTGGGCTGCGCTCAGTGGCATTGCCAGTGAGTTCGATTCGAATGGGCTGCCGCAAAGCCTTGATTTCAATCTGTTTAGTCAGTTGCAGCTTGGCCATTGTTGGCTCCATCATAGCCGCCTTCAAGTTCGGCTCGATGATTGCCAGCAATCTGCTGCATTCGCTGCCCACCAGTGTGCCCTTCTATGTGATGCTGATACTGATGTCCTTGCAGCTGTGCTTCTCGGTGACTGTCGCCAGCTCGGCCATGTTCCTTCAGATCGAGAACTACTTCAAGTTGCCCGAGTGTAAGTCAAGTTTATCGCTTGACCAAAACATCCAATGAATAATTACATTTTTATTGATTTCAGCACTTTCCTGCAAGCGCATCCTCATTCGTTCATGTGTGCTGGCTCTGGAGGTGCTTGTGGCCGAGTTTGTGCCGAGCTTTGATGCACTCATGGATGTGGTTGGCGGCACCATTACGGGACCCTTGGTGTTCATACTGCCCCCGCTGCTATATCGCCGCATACGCCGCATGGAGCGTGTGCATCAGCGCATTGCTGCCGAGGCCAGCTATGGCAGCCTGCCATTGGATCTGAATTACGATCCGATTGAGTTGGAAATGGAGCCGCTACTGGTGGCCGCCAAGCCGCATACGCCACAGAGTTGTTGGCTGCGTCTGGTCCGTTTGCTGCATCGCTTGGAATGCGATGTATCCTGCACCATGGCTGTGCTGATCTTTGGTTTGCTGGCTACGTTTCTGTCCACATATTTGAATTTGTTTACCCTAGCTAATCTCTTCAAAAATAATTCGCCCTGCCTGAATATAACGGCACATTAGTCGAAGATCGCGTGTAGTTTTAATATTATGGAATTACCTAAAATTCACCCTGAGCTTAAGATTAGATTTAGACATTTCCATAAATATAATTCTATAGCTCATTAAAGTTGATGCGTTCAATTTAGTTTTTTCCATTTCCGTCCTTCGACAAGTTCAAGAGCCTCAAATGGCAAATTTGATGCAATATTTATTTAATTAATACGTTTTATAATATAAACTACAAATTTAATAAATTTATTAAATTATATATGAAAACACGCAAATATCTACACAACCTGTGTGTCGGAGCTTACACTTGTGTGCGCCTCAGTGGGTTTAATTAGTTAAGCTTTATTAAAACACACGTTTAACACAACTATTTTTTGGGCAACTGCACAACTGCGCATCATTTATCATCTTTTGGTCGCGTCGCAAATGTTTTGTTTGCCAAATTGTTGTTGAAAAATAAAAATAATAAGGGAGGAAAAAAACAAGCCCGACTATGCCATACCCTACACTTATATTTTCTTTATTTATTCATTCTGAAAAATTAATTCATAATTAATTTTCTGTGGTTGTTGTCTGCTCCATGTACAATTTTCATGCTTGTTTATATTGAAGTTAACATTATGGAGAAAGTGAAATATTATACAAATATTATATAACAAGCGCAACAAAACAAAAATACTTTAGCTGTTATCATGAGAGTTAACGTAACATAATAAAGTTCTGTTGAGTATAATGTACGTGTGAATCATCATTAAAGCTAAAAGTATTCTACCTCTTTAAAGATTACCGCGTTCGTACAAATAGACAATGGACATGTTAAGATGAGTTCGATTTTGGATGCTTTTGGTTACAGGGTATATGCAAAGCAAATGAAATGCTATACGCTTTGGCAGTGATTTGAGACCAGTTAAATTCCAGCTAACACTAAGTCTAGATGCTGGAAAGTAAGCCGTAAGCTGATAAGGCCTTTCAGCTATCTCGGGTTATGGCTCTGGCATGCCAGAATCGCTGAGCTCAGTGTTTAAAATTAAACACAGCCGCGATGTTGATGTGTAAAGAATCGTTCACATAAGATTCTTCTGGCTGTCCGACCGCCCGTCCGCCGTCCGCCGTCCGCCCGCTTGCCTGCCTGCCTGCCTGCCAAGTGTTAGCCAGTGCCTGTGCCTGGGTCTTATACATAAATTTAATTTATTCTTTGGCAGCTGTTTACCTCCATGCATAACGCTTTTTTATTTGCGTATTTGTATACAATTTCGTTTTTTTCCTGGCATTCATTTCCGTCTTCAATAATACGTTTTTAACCATGTTAAAGATGACTCAAGCGTCTGTCTAGATAACCAATGCAAAACCGACAACAGCAACAAAAACATCAACACAAATAGGCAAATCTTATAAGTAATATTTTTAATGTGATTATTTATGAAAATTAATACTCATTGTTCATTGATAGCAACGTTGTCGTCGCGTCATCAGCCGCCACAAATTTAATGTGCCAAGTCGACCCTTTCCGCATACCCTCGCAACCCTCACACACGTATTCACACCTGTTGCTGTGCCGATTTTATTAGCTCGTTATTTTTATTTCAGCATTTTTTTTTCAGCTGTTGTTGTTGCTGGATTTTATGGCTTAAGTACACAA